>PVIA01003721.1:0-159605 GCA_004024845.1 Tonatia bakeri
CAAATGTTTTTCTGATAACTCTAAGTCCAGATAGCATCCCATGGGGCAGAAAGCCATCCAGCTGAGTGCAGTCAACATGCAGAATGAACACCCTGTGGTGGTGAAGTCACGAAATTTGTCATGCACCCACAGCAAACCAAAATGAGAATATTATTTCTGGAACTCTTATAACCCAAATCTTGGAATGACCTGAATTATTCATTTTCCAAAATTTGTGTAGCATCTATTAGTTACATCTAAAACAGAAAAAAAGACATTTACAAAACAAATCTAGAAAGATGTGGATAATGTTAATTGATAATAGCTATTTAATATTATTTAATGACTTATTAGTATTCAGAGGCAAATTTAGAGTCTTTTTTAGTTTAATAATTAAACAAAAATGAATTAAATAAAATACACAATATACAATGAATTTCTACTGAAGAATGTGTCAAATTACAAGACACACCTGAAGGAGTCATAGTATGGGTTTAATCATGTCAGTTACAGAAAAAGTGGAGTAGGACATAAATAATATCACTTGATATAAATTAAAAGGCTTAACAGGTAAAGACAACAGACTCAAACACCCACATATGAAAGAGGAAAGAAGACTGACTATGCAGATGCAGCACCAGTCAGCTAAGATCAGTGAGTATTCAAATAACCCCCTGTGACTGACATATTCATATATTACAATTTCAATAGAGCTCAAAATGACATTTGATCACACTCCACATTCCTTCATGGTTAAAACAAGCAAATAGACAAGTAAAAATCACTTAGAAAACTGAAGTGGAAAGTTACTTAACATTATAATCGTGTCTGTTTATGCAAAGAACCAACATCTTACTTGAGAACTCAGTTAGAGTTATTACTATTAAAGTAAAAAGAAGAAAGAATATCAACTGTCTTCTCTATAATTTATCATTTTTCTAATTTTTAGATAACCATACAAAACAAGAAAAACAAATGAAATATGATTTTGCATAAAGATGAAAATAACATGTCACTACTTGTAGGTACTCTGAGATTTCCACCAGAAAACTAAAAAAAAAAAAGAGAAAGAAATCCTAAACATAATTTGAAATAATGTAAAACTCAATCAGGTGCTCTATTATAGAACATAAGCACACAAAATTAAGAGCATTCTTTAGTACAAGATATGACCACTTATACAAATCATAACAGTTGCCAAAAGCCCATTCATAACAGCACAAAAGTAGAAAACATCTATAAATACATTTAGTGAAAAATGACTTAGGTCCATATAAAGAAAATTTCAAATCTTACCTGAAGATTAAGTATGGTTTAAATAAATAGACATCACATGCTTTAAAATATTAAAAATATGCCCCCAAATATTGTACAGATTTGTATACAGATACATTTTTTTAATTTAAAAATTAAAGTTTAATTCCAAAAATTAAACTTTAATCAAAACCCCCTTTTTATCAGTGCCCATTCAATTATTATACAAGGCACTTATAAAATATTCAGGAAACAATATTTAAAAGATAAGGATCAATAGCTCCTGGCATTATGTTAGTTATTAGACAGCATGTAACTGACATGAGAAATGGCAGTAGATGGAGCATAAAGAATTAGTGGAACAAAATAAAAAATACTTTTTTACCAATTTAATAATTCTACATTAATTTTATATGTTTTTAAAATTGCATTGGAAAATAGGTTAACTACTTAGAAAAAATAAACTGAGATTATTTTTATAGTGTTCCAAAATAAATTTCAGCTAGAATGTATATATTGAATGAAATTACTAAGGAACCACAAAGGTGAATAAATAAACGATGAATAAATATAGATAGATACTAGTGTAAGGAGGAAATTCCTAAACCTAAAAGCTAGGGAAAAGCAATCTGTGAACATATTTTGATAGATTTGTCAAGGAAATATTAAATTTCTGAACCTCATAAAGGGCATCATAACAACAAGTCAACTTCAATATTTTCTGAAAAGAATAGATAAAAGATTAACAAATTCAGTATGTATGTAAAACATTGTGCAAACTAAAAAGTAAAACACAAAAAGCCTATTGCAGTAAATATTGACTCCAGGGGCCTCAGCCCACCCCAACATGCATAGGCAGGTACACACACCTTTCTTAGCTGAAGATCTCTCTTGCTCTTGGGATTACTAGTCCCAGGTGAAGAACCTTTGAGAATCCCAGAGACTTCGAATTGACACTCTGCCCTTGCTCATAGCACTTTTGTTTGAAGATGTGTCCATTCATTTTTGATGGTCCTAAACGAAGATTTCAGGAGAAGCCACCATGAATTTACCTTATGAGAAAGACAATACGGACAGTATGGAGGGAGGAACGAAGGGAGAAAGAGAGGTTGAGATTAAATACAGAAAGATACACACACACAGAGAAACTGACTCAAGGAAGTGTCCCCAAACTGTAATTATGGTTTGCTTGAATATGCTTAGCAACAGAATTATAGGTAGCTTTTATTATATTTTATATTTTGCCTACTGAGTAAAATTTTAATGAACAGATATTGCTATTATCATGAGGCTAAGAATCAAATAATGATTCAATTTCATGTACATTATTCTGGTTTTCCTCTGGTTACCTGCAATTCTTTTTGTTGCAAAGTGCTAAACCACAAAGTGCCAGGACTTTGAAATCTAGCAGACACAGACAAGAAGTCAATGACACTCTCATAGATTTTAGAAAAATATCATGTCTATTGTGATGGAAAAGACCAGTATAATCTACAACTAAATTTTGCAACTCAAAATAGTTTGTTTTTGTTTTCAACAGCGGATTTTCTCCAAAAACTCTTATAAAGTATATGTTTTTCTTAGTACATATTATAATATGCTCATGAATATGACCACATAAATATTAATGTTCAGTTGAGAGGAGTGTAGTGAAGGGGAAAAGACCACTCGACTGAGAATCAAGAGAAACCATCTCTTTCTCTAGTCCTGTGGCTAACCAGCTGTATAATCTGACTGGATAAGACATTTCACTCATCAGAGATGCAGCTTTAAATACAAAATACAGCAACAAAGTTTAGGGTTTTCCAAACTTACATTTTGGGACAAGGCACACAAAGGATATGTTTAAGTTAGATTCTTTCACCAATGCGGTTGTATGAGGCAGCTGAACCAAGGGCAACATTTTCCTCTTCAATTTAAACTAAACATTAGACTGGATTTGTTTCCATTCTGTACTGCAAGGGGATGGAAATGAAACTCTACAGTTAAAATGTAACTTGAAAGAATTTATGTGGTTCACTGGGTAATAATTGCAACATTTTTCATGGCCTATTAAAGAGCAATTTCTTTGGTTTTATTGGGCATTTCAGAATATTTTGGAGGGCTTTTCCTAGTGTATCTTTTCTTTTTAAATTCTCCTTTGAGTGGCATGATATGCCTATATTTCAATGGGGAAAGTGGAACTAACATGATAAAATGGAAATTCCCTCACTATAATTGAAGAAAAAACTAATTCTCCAATGTTCTTGTGGTTCACTATTTTCTTGTAACACATTGATTTATACTTACTCTTCTTGATGCATGAAAGTGGCAAAAAGCTGGTTAGCTCATCACTGTTCATGGTTTAATTAAAATCTATCTTCTGAAATGTATTTGATAATAATATATACATAAACACAGATTTCATTTCTTTTTTCTTGCCTGTTTTAGCATTGCACATCTAACTTGGTTCCTCGCCAGGGACTTTAAGAACTATTACGTCTCCTTAGAGATATCATTTTCGCCTCTGTGAGCTGCATGAATTTCTCAGTCCCCAGTGGGGGATGAACGCAGTGGGAGCGAATCTGGTTGAGGCGTTGGGTCTTCACACAGCCGCGCAGCTCTCGCCTGCCCAGACTCGGCCAGTGGGTGGCAGTAGAAGACAACATTTGTACGGATGTCTTCTTGGGCAGCCGCCTGTGTGCGGATCAAGTCTTCCTGAACAACTGCAACTGATAAAAATCAGCCTTTCCTCTTAATTACTGCTAAGTGAATTCCTTCTGATCTTGCAGTCAGATGGTAAAGCTGATTATTGAGCAGGCAGCTAACAGTCCTTGAGAGTCAGAAGTTCCCTGGGTGCTGTGCAGAATGTTTTCATATACACATGAGGCCTCCCTTGAGCGTGCAGCAATACCAGGGCATCGAAGCCCACAATTTCAAAGATAAGGACGCTGGAGCTCAGACCGTTTGAACATACCCCTCATGAATAGCCTGCCATAAATCGCACACCCACACCTTGACCTGGGTGCAGGGGAGGTAGAAACACACTGGCACATATAAATACTTCCCTTTCCAGTTAATCTCGGTTTCTGAGCTGTAGGCTAAGAATAGGATTCCTTGGACCTCACCATAGCGTCGTGAAGCAATGACATGCCCAGCACACAGGGGGAGCTGGCATTTAGGAGCAAGAAAGCTCCAGGTGCCGAAAGTGATTGCTGAGTGAACTCATCTGGGCTGGGGAGATGGCAGGGTTCACAGGTGAAGCAGATGGGGTCCGGCAGCAGACCACCCACCGCCACCAAGAAAACGGTTGCCTAGGCAGAAACATTCATAAAAATATAAAGGTGATTGGAGTTTTGAAAGGAACTCAAAGGCCTGGAAAAATATCCTCCATGGAAGCATTTTCTGTCCTCTTTGCAGTTTCCTGAAGTAGAGTTGCTTTGTCACCACACACCCACTCTGAAGAATGCTGCCCTAGATTTCTCCTGAGATCAAAGTATCTGCACTATTGCTAGCATGTTTCCCTTTGTTACCCAGACGAACATACACACACACACAAGTAGAAGTAACGGGTGCATAACTCTGGCACTTGCCTGTCTACAATGTGTGGGTGCCCCGGATTCTGCTCCCACCTTTACCTCCACTGAGAGCTGTCGACAGTGTCCTTGTGTCTCAGGAAACCCTGCTCAGTGACGGGTTCCACTTTGCCAGCAGGCGCAGGAGAATGCAATTGAGTAAAAAACACAGATTCAGCAGCCTCCTGTAGACTTGAGTGGTGGAGGAAGTCAAACCGTATGTGTCTGTGTTTAATGGAAGCTGAAATGGGTAGTAAACTCATTGATGTGATGACTCTAACAGGCGTTTTTAAAAAATCATCTTTATTGAGGAATTTCTGACATACAATTGGCAGCACCTACTTGAAGTGCTCGGTTTCATACATTTAGACATATAAATGCTTACCTATGAAATCATCATCATAGTCAATATGTTGAAGTACTTGGTCATTCCAGAACTTTCATCCTAACTCCTCCCCCCCACTGGCCTCGGTCAACCTCTGCCTCAGTCAGCCACTGATGTGCTTTCTAACACTACAGATGAGCTTGCATTTTATAGAAATGTATGCAGTTTGGGTCATATGATACGTACCTTTTTCCTACTTCTTTCACTGAGAAGTATTTTTTGTTAAACATCCATCTTGTGGCATGTATCAATAGTTTATTACTCGACATTTCCTGAGTAGCGTCCTGTTGTATGGATGCACCATGGTTTGTTGAGCCATTCCTGTCTCGATGGTTGTTTGAGTTGTTTCTAGTCATTGGCTAATGCCAATGGAGCCGTTAGGAATAGTAATGCATGTGTGTTTGCTGGACATATCTTTTATTTCTGTAGAGTATGTATCTACAAGTGGGATAGCTATATAGTATAAAAGAAGTGTATTTAACTTTTGAAGCAAACCAAACTGTTCTCCAAAGTTATAGTATCATTTTTTACATTGAGTGTGTTTCTATGTGTTTATCTGAGACTCAAGTTCCTTCTTGTGTGGACAAATATCTCTGCTTTGTCATATACTCACTGTATCTACATGCAAATATGTGGTCTTTACTTCCTATAGCTTAACCTCTTGAATTCTGATTAGGTGGAAATGCTTCTCTTGGCTTACCTTATTGCTTTACTTTTCCAAAGCTCTATAATGATAATTTTATCAATTTCTAATTTTATTGAACTGCATAAAATTTAAAAATTAGAAATGTATTGAATTTATAGACCAATTAGGTGAAAATCAATAGCTTTTCTTACCATAAATGAGCATGGTGAGTTTCTCATTTTATTTGGGTCTATTTTTATGTCTTTTGCTAACATAATTCCTTGGCCATTTTCCTAAATAGTTCAATTGTTTTTATTTCTGCTGTGAATGAGAATTTGCTTGATTCTATTACAATTTCACAATTATTACTGTTTCACAATATTAATGAAATTGTATTTTATTATATGTGATACATGTGTGTATATATGTGTGAATGTGTGTACAAGTGTATATAGTCATTTATATAGACTTCCTACTTGATTAGAACCTCCAGCAGTAAGTAGAATAGAACCAGTAATAACTGACATTGTTGTCTTTTTCCTGAAACTGAAGAAAATGCTTTCGATATTTTATCAAATTATGAGTTTATATTGTAATTTTGTGAAATAAATATTTTATAATGTTAAAAAATGCTTTTTATTTCAAATTTAAAACATCATATAATTCTTTATGATGAGTGAAGATTGATTGGAATTTGCTAGTTTTTCTGAATTGAAATGTTTTTATCATAATTTTCATTCAATAAATTTCATTAAGTCTTTTTCAAGTTTATGGTATTATTTGGTATTAATGTTTTTTTTGTACATTGTGGCACATGCTTTATGAATATTTCATTTAGTATTCTTGCACCTATGTGACAAGTAAGATTATTCTAGAATTTTTCTTTTTAATATTTTCCCAGTATAGTCTAGGTTATATTAACTTTATAAATAAGTTATGAAGATTTCCTCTTTACTTTGTTCTCTGAAAGTGTATATAACACAGAGATAATATATTTTTTATATTTTACTAAATTCATTTGGAAAGTAGTCTGTATCCTTCTTTTGTGAGGGAAGGAAAGAGAATAGAAATTTACTAGCAATTAAATGTATTTAATAGTTTCAGATCTATCAAGTTTTTCTGTGCTTCCTTAACTTCATTTTCTTAGCTTTTATTTTTTACAGAAATTGTATAGTTGTCTAAATTTTCCAACTTGTCAGTATAAGATAGTTTGTAATGTCCCATTATTTCACATGTTGTTTCTATTATTTGTTATGTCACAATTTTCAAATCTAATATTGTTTTATTTTTGCCTTCCTGATTTTCTTAATAATTTTTGAAAAGCATTATTTATTTATATTTTTAACAGATAAGTTTGAGTTTTATTGTTTCTTTAATTGTGTTATTTAAATTTTTACTCTATATTGTCTTTATCAATGTATGGCTATATAATTGGATTTTTTTTCTGGATGACACAGTTGCTCTGAGACTATAATTCCAGGTAATTACTTTATATATAAATTCTCTTCTTTATTTGGGTGCTTTCAGAATTTCCTTGTTCATGGAGCTCTACTGTTTCAGGAAGACATGTCTAGGTGAGAATTTAATGTAATGCATTTTGTTAGTGACAGACTTAGCTTACTGTCCATCATCAGTTCAGCCAAATGCTTCACAATTACTTTTGTGAATGTTGCCTTTTCTCTATTCTTTCTGATTTCTCCATTTTAGATCTGAACTGCACCTATTTGTACGATTCTCTTGTTCTCCTAATTTCTCATTCCTGTCTTCCATCTTTTAATCTCTTTATTCTGTCCTGGTAGTGTCCTTAATTCTATTTTCTAGTTTACTAATTCTCTCTTTCTTATGAAAAACATTGATTCTTAACTTATTTATCAAATTATATACTTTACTTATTATATTTTAACTTCTAAACATTACATCATTTTTATTGTTTTAATACATTTTTATTTTTATGGTATTTTCTGTTTTTATTTGATTGTTAAAATTTTAATTATTCAAAAACTCTATCCAATTATTTTATTTTTTCAAATACTTGGGATTCTAAATTGAATAGGGTGTGTGTATATGTTAAGGTCCTGAAAGAGACCAGAAAGGAATAGTTGCAGTTATTTGACTTTCTTAAATCTTTGTATTGTATTTTTTCCATTTCCATTTGGTCCCCTATATTCCCTACTCCACACTCACCACACTGCTGTCCCTGTCCATGAGTCCTTTTCCCTTTTCGCTCGATCTCTCAACCCCTGACCTTCCCCCAGTTGCAGTTTTTTGGGGTTTTAGGGTAATATACAGTGTATTGATATAAAAACCCTATAACTTGAAATTTTCAGTTTAATTTATAAATCTCCTTAAGATGTTTAATCTACCAATTTTTGGATTTTTAAATTACTATTATATGGAATGGACTGATAAAACTTTCTTTGAAATAATCAGTACTGTTGATTATGCATTTGAATAAATTATCCTAAATATTTAAACTTTATTTTCAGTTTACTATATTAGATTATTTCTTTGAACACTTCAAATTAGGACAAATATACAACCCCAAGAATTGAATAGTCCTGAACAGGAAGATCTAATAAATCTTAACAATGTCAAGTTTTTATAAATATTTTAATACTGTCTAAAATCATATTTAAAATATCTTAATACATTCAGAAAAATGCATGCTGTCAGCACTTAAACAGAATCTCTAAAGAGAAGACGCAGAGCGATGTGGGGCTGCAGTGTTTTGCTCCGCACCCCCAACCCCGCCCACTGCCCTTGAAGGCAGAGGAGCCAGGTTTCCCAGGAGCACTTGGCCTCCATTCTTCTGGTCAGTCCACCTGTGAGGCCCACGCTTTTCAGGGCCCTGTGGGATGGCACGGGAGGTCCCCATACAGCCTTACTGCCGCATACTGAAGCATGGCAATGGCTTTTCTGTGATTGGGCTAAAAGCTGAATTACCCATGTCCCTCACGGAACACCGTATTTAATTGAAACAACAACTGACAGACGGACTATAATTATACAGACTTAGGTAAACATTTTGTAGGCATTTTCCCAAAAACAAATCAAGTGAGCTTGACACTTCAAGGAAAACAACTGACAGTATTTGTTACCAAGGATAAAATTTGAGTTTTTAAGCATGAGCCTGACAGCTTCTCAATACATAAAGACTTTTCTGATGAGATTGGTGGTGTTATTAATAATGGCAAATTTTTGACATTTTAAAATGAAATGTGTCAAGATTTGGAAGCTCTGCAAAGCTCATTGAAGAAATGTTTTCCAAATGCCCAGTGAAGGATGTTACAATATCACAAATGGGTAAAAGATACATTCATTCAAAGTATAAAAATGACCAGTGGGTTTTAATGTAAAAGAGCATGAAAAACGGATTTATGGTTCAGATTTCACCTTGTAAGAAACTAGTCCTTGCCTGGCTTTATTAGTCACACAGAAGAATATCCACAATTACAAAAAATGTTGCTTAGGTCTCCTTCCCTTTCAGTTCTTATCTCACTTTGTTCTGCCTCATGGTAGAGGTCTCTCTCAAGTATCTGATAGTGCTTAGTTGTCTATGGATTGATCATGTGGTTTATTTCCTCTCCTCCAGGAAACTCAAAACTACAGGAAAGGAATAAAAATCTGCAAGCCCCTTCAGAACAAAGGGAATCAGAAATCAGTGCACATGAGCCATCAACACATTTGTGAGCTGCAGCCTCGGGATGATGAGGTGGCCACAGGCATGATATTGAGGGGGAAAGAGGGGACTCTTTGAAGTCTTCAGGGCATGTGATGACCACCGGGGTCAACCCATCAACTGATCTCGCACTGCTCTTCCATGTCCCGAGGGTTTATTATAGAGAGAAATTAAATAGTTGAGCTTCAGGCGTGTAGGTGATACACACCCAAGGGATAGTGAGGGTGAAGTCTGGAAGAGAAAAGGGGAATTGAGCAAATGTTTGCATCTTCACCACACCCCAAAGGTTTATACCTTTGAAAGCAGGGGATGGGGGATACCACTCAGGAAATACAATCAATTAATAAGTGAATAAATAGGTAAATATTGCAAAGAAAAAATGTGATTTAAAAAAACAGGAATGAACAATTTTGGAGACAGATTAATTAGTGTTTGGGATAGATGCCTCCCTTTTGGAAAGAAGGAGAGTATGTCTTCAATCATACATGTAATCATTACATGATGTTATTGTTTTTATTTAAAAATTAAACATTGACTGGACATATGGATGCTGACTTGACAAAATGGTAGATCACACTCAATCATCTGTTTTTGATAGAGCATCATTACTGTCCCTTTTAGAGGCTCCTCTGCAGTGTAGACATGATACTTCTTAGCATTCTCTTCCAATGAAACACCTCCCTGAGGTCTAGAAGGTGGGAAAGAAGGATATGCCTTCATTCTCTGTTGGTGGTGGTGGCTTAGTTTGCGGACAGGTGCATAATTCACAGTGGTTTTCCAGGGCTTCCTTGAGCATCAGCTTCAGACAGTCACTGGGGACTTCCCAGGGACTCTTTCAGACCTCCTGAGCATCTCCCATTATTCTTTGAGGACTACACTCTTTGGTGCTTCAGGGTGAGATCCTGAATAATGTCTTCCTTAAGTTCTAAGATAAATCTCTGAAAATGTTTTCCTCCATCACTTCCAGTGGTTGTGTCAACCTCAAATTCTTATGTTAAACAACTTTAAAGGAAAGGGGCTTTTCTTTCCCTGACCCTGACCTTACTGATATTATCCCAACTCTGTTTGTCCTCATGTGCTGTGCTTGTGTTTCTTCCTGTTTGGTTCTCAGGCTAAGCTGACATTAGGACTCATCTTTATAGTCCTTCCTCAGTTTTTATCTTCTGGCTTCTACCAAACTCCATGGATCTTCTTGATTCCTGATTGGTGGTGTGTTTGTCCTGGGTTTTGTTGCTGTGGTTCAGGTCCGGCGAAGTCTGCAGTAAGGGAGGGTGTCTGGGCGATAGAGACATTACAGCCAGTTAAATATGGTCCACACACTCTAAGTATGGGCTTCACTTCTATGTACTTCTAGTCACAGATATTACAGGAAAAAAATACACAGAGGAACAAGAAATTCATAGAGTATTAGCCAGGTTAGCATGTATTTGTTCTATTTTTGACTCTTCAAATAATTAGAATCAGTCATAATATGTGCCCTATCCTTTAATCATTTTTAATTATTTTTAGACTTGTTATTATTCCAGTCCTTCAGGCTCTCCTATACTCCATGATAGTTAATATTATTTTTTATTGTATTTCTTTCCAGAAACAGACACACACAGACGCAGCTATACATATATTCACACACAGGTATTCACTGAACCAGTGAAATGAATTTAAATGAGTTTAAAACATAATGACAATTTACTGCTATGAACTTTAGTTTGCTTCACCTAAGAACAATTACACTGCATAACTAAACTGGCATTATCCCATCTAAAATAATTAACAATAAGCCATTAATAGCACCTAATGTCAATCTATTATCTCAACCATATTAAAAATAGTCCGCTTCTCCATTTGCTCCATTGGTAGAGAGATTTTTTTGTTCAGTTTGTTTTGAAATAGAACTGCATGGTTGGTTGCTTTATCTCTTCAGTTCCTTTTAACCCAAACATTTTCTGACTTTTGTTTTTTTCTTAATGACATTTAAACACTTGGGTCCAATGATTTATATATTGATATAATCTACCATACTTTATTCCTGTATGCTTATTTCTTCATGATTTTGTTTTTCTATCCTTCCATCTCATGCAAATGAGAATTTGGGTCTAGAGTTTCATCCAATTCATATTAAACTTGTTTTGGTAAACTTGGTTTCATTGGTACTGAGGTAAAATTATTGGTACATTGGTAAAATTATAACATCATTTCTATTATGAAAAAAAATTAGTGATAAGGTTCAGCATTTTGTCTTTCATCATTTAATTAAAGAAATACACTATCAAGAAAGACTTGTTGGTTATGGTTCTTCATTGTGAGGACAGTTTTGCCACTGCCTAGTTTATACTAAATGACACAGGAGGTAACAGAACATAATTCATAATAATTATGTGAATGGCATGGCTATGCTGTACATATGGCAGTTTCATGCACTGACCAGCAATTTATGAGAAATACATACTTTCCAGCCATATCTCTGGAAAAGCATGTACATGCTTTTCATGTAATAAGTTATTTCATGTAGGAATGAAATAATTTATTTAGCCTGTGAATCACTTTTTTCAATGTGATAAAATGGAAATTAACTGTCCATTTTGCCTATCTGTCCTCCTATAACTACTTTAATATCATTTTTAAGAATGAGTTCAAAGGTGAATCCCATTGTATTCAATAACTTAATATTGTTTCATTAATGAACATATGACAAAGGGATTTTGGTAAAGGTGCACTTGCCCCAGTCACACTAATCACTGTGTCAGCCAAAATGATGCTGCCTGTATTAGCTGGGACATTGTAAGTGACTGTGGGTTTAATGCAATTTATAATTGAGCATTAAGAGCTAACACACAAAATATTAACAGTGATACCATATCAGACATTTCTGGGTCTGTGCTAAGACTTGTTCTTTTCCCAACTTGCTGTGGGGTTTAAAAGAAACCATATAACATACTCTGTACCTCCTGGGAAGCCCTAATGAACCCTTGGATCTAACATTTCTAACCTACAGGTGCAGAAAACCAGAGAGGTTGAGGGCAAGGGCCACAGCTGTTCAGCCACAGCAATGTCAGGACATGGCCCAGGGGTTGACAGTGGGTGGGTCCCAGGGCATCTCCTGCCTTACTTTCCTGCACACTTGTGTTTGGCCATGCCAGATTCCAGGCTGCCCCTGATGCCAGGTGCTTTTTACCTCCATGACTCTGAATATGCTATTGTTTACCTTGGAATGGCTGAACCCCACTCCTCACCCTCCAACAGCTTTCACTGGAGACCCAGTCAAACACCTCACCTTGTTTGAAACTGCCTCTGATTCCCTCCCTGGGGGGGCTGGTAGCCCCACTCTCATAAGCTCATTCTGTAGCACATGCTGCTTCTCAGGAGGCCCTGCACACTACACCGGGAAGGGAGTGGCCTCCTGAGGGGGTGTCTTTAAGGAGTCTCCTCTTCCCTCAGAGGCAGAGGAGACCTGGACTCTGTGGCTGGTATAGGTTCCCATGCAACTCATGCCAGAAAGCATCACTGTTGTGGGCTTCCTGTGATGGGGGCCTCGTTTCATCTCCCATCGTCCTTTTTGTAGGTAATAGACACTAATCGCTTTTGCCTTCATTCTAATTTACTGCTCTTACCTCTTTATACTTCTCTCACAATCTTTTTATGATTCAAAATTAATTCTGGAATAGCTAAAATCAATATGCCTTTTTATTAGCTAATATTTTAGTGTAAACCAGCATAAACAGATATAAGCAGACAAATAAATACATGAATTTTTAAAAAAGTAATTTTTGGTTCTGTTGACTTGCTCTTTTCGAGCCAAGGTAACCACACAGTTAGACTGAACTGTGTCATTTACGAGTGAAGTTTGCATAGCGTGACAGCAATTCAGGCAGGTGAAGCTCCACTGATGCACGGGTCCCCTCATTGTCCTGGAGGTTGCCTTGTGACTCAGACCACGCAGTGGCCAGGGTCATGTCTTGGGACAAGTTGCCACCATGGGGGTTGCACTCAGGCTGGAATTCCTGTTAAACTGACACCTGAGCCTGCAGATCACTGCCAAAGCGACTGAGTCAGGCGCTTAATGCATCTGCAGTGTTGCTGGCCAGGCCACCCGGGGGGGTGCCTCTGATGGTCTGAGTGAAAAATGAGCCAGGGACTTGGGGAAATGAAGGGCACAACACGGCAGCCTCTTTACAGGAACCATAAATAGCTGTTGTTTTGCCTTCTGATGGAGGAAAGGTCACTCTTGGTGGCAGGCAGCAAGGGGAGTATTTATTTAGTAACTGTGTGTTAACATGTAGGCAATTTAAGTGTATTTATGCGGTGCTGCTGTTGACAAGTGTCGTGACCAGTTTTTCGTATTCTCTAAATGTCATTACTTCTTTTATACCCTGGAAAGACAATGACGTCATTCTCAGATTCTTGTTTAGTTCCTTCAGTTACTTGTTTAAAAATATTTTATTTATTTATTTATTTTGAGAGGGGAAGGGAGGTAGAAAGAGAGGGAGAGAAGCATCAATGTGTGGTTGCCTCTTATGTGCCCCCCACTGGGGACCTGGCCCACAACCTAGGCATGTGCACCTGACTGGGAATCGAACCAGTGACCCTTTGGTTCATAGTCTGGCGCTGAATCCACTGAGCCACAACAGCCAAGGCTTTCCTGTGACTTTTAAATAACTGTGTCTTTTTCTTTTTATAATATTTAATCACTAATAAAGTGTAGGTTTTAGAGTTGTGGTTTATTGTAAGACAGTAACAATTAGCATGAGGAATAAACCATGAAAATGACTTTTCCTGAGCTATTGTATCTTAAGAGGCAGTTGTCAGCATTGCTTTATTACCATTTTCCTTAGGCACTTAGGGAAAGTCAGTGCCAGGGTTGGATGATGCTTTTTCTTTCCTTGCCCCTCCCTACCTTATTACATAAGCTTGCATTCGTGCGCCACCCACCTCACCCACCTCACCCACCTCTTCCTGTGTCTGCTGAGTACAGTATGATATATGCTAGAAATATCTAAGAAAGGGACTTTGTTTTATACATCTTACAATACTTACCTGATACATTTGGCACTGAGCACAAACTTTGCACATAACCTTGAACAAGATACTTTATTTTATTATTAATATTTCCAAATACTTATTTTCCCAAATAATTATTATTTTTCCAAATACTTCAAAGTAACTCTCAGCTATCTTTCTAATAGTCCCTCTATTTCTGTTTTATGTAAGACATGGTTTCTCCACCTCAGCACTGTTGGCATTTTGGACCAGATGATTCTTGGCTGTGGGATGCTGTCCCCTACATGGCCGGATCTTGAACAGCATTCCTGGTTTCTCTTCACTAGATGCCAGCTGCATCCTTCCTGCCTGACTGTGACAACCAAAACTGTCTCCAGACTTTGCCATATGTCCCCAGCAGCAAGGAAGGGGGTGGGAAAATAGCCCTAGTTGAGAACTGCTGATAAAAATTATCCAAAAACTTTATATAGATCCCAAAACTGAAGCAAGGTGAGGTTAATTATCCGACTCTCCTGTGTTACTTGAGTTCTATGAATTTTCACGTTGTTACCATTGTGGCTTCACATTGATCTCATAAAGTAGCAATTTACACCACTTATGGATACTTAATATTTACAAATGTCTATATGGATTATTGAAAAGAAAGTTAAAATAAGGTACAATTTCCCTTTAACTTAAATTCCCATTGTCCTTTGCATTGAAATTGATCTTTCACAATCCTTAAAGAATTTTTGAAAGCAATTAGTGATTATAAACCAGCAATTACTGAGTCATATGTTGAGAGGAAGAACTTAAGAACTTCCTGGACCAATGTGATGACAAATGGCTCCTTAGATGTTGAGGGCCAGACTCCTTGGCAGAGGTTGAGTATGGGACAGCATGGATGTGGGGCTGGGAGCCAAGGCAAGGCTGGGCATGAAGACTCAGAGGCATGAACAGGGAGGGGAGACCCATGATGCTTGAGAAATTGAAGGCAAAGAAAAAAGCCAAGAGACACACAGGAAAATGCCGCAGCTCCTTTGTGGCACACAAGAAGCTGCAGAATCCCTGGGCACCTGTAATGGCACAAGAGTGTGCCTTGGAGAGCACAACAAGTAAGGTCAAGTGGAGTGTTAGGGAGTATAAAAAATGAATCCAAGACCAAAACACAGAGACTTGGGATCAGGAAACTCAGGAGACATGAAAGCAAGAACATCTGGGTGCCCATTTGTCCAGTGTGAGCAAGTAATAAGAGCACTGTCATCACAGAGATTCTGAATGCAACACCATATATTCTGCCAGCCAAAGAGCTTCTTGTAGGCCTCTGCAGGGCAGGGTACATGGTGATAAGGCCCGGGTCTGATGAGAAACATGATTCATAGATCCACATAAAATCTATAAGGGCAGGGATCAGATCTGTCATTTTGGTGCCTCCACATCTTTCCTGACAAGTAGAAAAAACATGACAAAAATGAGTGATGAGTGAACGAACGTCAGTGACTTTGTCACAACAAAATCAAAAGACAGAATTAATTCACTTCTGAAATCATTAAATGATAGTAAATGCATGTCAAACTCTTAATACATGTAAAGAGAACTCTCAGCATAAAGGAGAAAGGCCTTGCTCAGGGTGCGTGCCTGCTAAGGTGGGAATGCGGAAGTGTCGTATCACAAGTTCTTATAACAACCTTTGGAATGCACGATGTTGAAACATTTTAACATAAATACTGTGTTCCTCTCTGTAAGTCCTTAAGCAAACATTTTAAAAGGAATGGCATTTAAAGTGGCAATAATCTCTCATTTTATTAAAATTTTTAGCAAAACTGAGTATCTTCATTTTGTGTACTAATATTATTAACCACATTTTGTTTGGTGCAGTGGGTGCCCCCCAGCGTCCTGGGTTGTATTAGTGATGTTGTTAGGGAACACTTGGGCATGCCTGGTGGGCTCCTCGGGAGGTGCAGCGTGGTAGGGTTTCTGCATTCGTGAAATATGACAATATAACAATCTAGAAAATAACTCACACTAAGGAGGATAAGGGCATCTGGCATTTTGTTCAAGGGATACCCCCTGTGGTGTACACACCCAATAAATCAGTATCTGTTGTAATTTTCTTTCCTTGAATGTGAGCAGGACCTATTACTGATTTTTCTCATCAATATGATTTGACAAAAGTGATGGGAGGCCACGGACTTCCTCACTACTCCATCTCACCAAATGGAAGAGCCAGTCTTCCCTTGCTGTCTGTGAAGAAGCAAGCTGCCACATCGTGGTAAGGCCATGCGTCAAGGAAGAGCGGGGCTCCCCTTGGAACTGAGATCACCCTTCCCAACAGCTGGCAAGTAAACGGAGTCCTCAGTCATACACCTGAGAGAAGAGAGGAATTATCTCTTTTGGCCACCGCTCAAACAAGGCATGGCCTGCGGAAAGCAGGTTACATAACCATTTCTAAAAAGGACGTGTGTCAGAATCAGCGTGGCAATTTGTTTTGATGAACCACATCAGGATCTCATGATTGGAGCCAGCATTCGGAATTGTGAGTTTCATGGGAGCACAACTACGGTCCAGCGCATCTGCCTGTAACTGCTCCCACTTGTGCGCTAATACTCTTGGTGCAGACTAGCTACATGGATAAGACAGCTGCTTCCTCAACACAGGCCTTCAGCAGAGGGCAAATTCATGTCCTTTCAGGGGCAGACTGACATTACTGTAGCACTGCTTCTAGAAAATCTAGACTCACTGAGAAAGCATACACACTCCGGAATTTAGGTCTCTATTTAGAAGTCAAAATACTTTTTTATGGCAACTTTTCTTTTCCCAATAGATTTTGTCTTTTGGAAAAGTTATTTCTGTTCATGAAGAAGCAGTTATTTGTCTTTAAAACTGTAAAACAAAACAAAACAAAACAAAAAACTATGGAAACTATAAAATGCCTATTTTTACCATTTTCTGTTGGCATCACTACAAACCCCCAAAAGAGTGGTGTGTAGTCTTTATTGTCTCAGCCTAGTTTGTCTTATTCCAGAAACTATTTACTCTTTGTAGCTTGCAAGGAGGTTTCAGGATAAAAACAAACTTACTCCAAATTATCACTTACTGGTGATCGCACCACCAGAACCACTGCGCCCCTTGCCATGCCCTCACGGTTGCGTGGTCTCCACCCTCCTTTATCCAGTCTCCATAATCCAGCTGGAAGCATCATTTCAGATAGAAATATGGATGCACACACCACTTTCCCCCACTCACATGTTAGCCCTTCAAGAGCTTCCCCATACTCTGAGACAGACTGTCAGCCTCAGACACCTCCATGGTCTGTCTCTTTCTGCCTGCCTCATCAGCACCATACTCCTTTCCCACTGCGTTTTGTCATCATCACTCTTCCTTGCCCTCTTCATGATTACTATCTTCTAGGGCCATCAGCTCAAGCTATTCCCTCTTCTTGGAATGTGCTTCCTTCCAAGGCCCTGCTTTAGTGGTCCACATTATTGACACCTCAGCTGCGGAGCTGCTCACTCAGGAGAGCCTTCCTCCACATTCACGTGTCCTCACCACACCATCTCAAACACTGGCCTTCCTATGGAGCACTCACCCCACCTGTGGCTTCCAATGTTGGCTGTGGTGTCCGTTACTTCTTTCTCTTCCATGACTGCAGGTGCCCTGTGCTCCCCTGCCTGGCATAGAGTAGGTGTGGCTGCCCAGAGAAAGCCAGTGGAGCGAGTGGTGACAGTAACAGATTCAGGGCACCCAGACTCAAAAAGCCGGGAAATAGTGGCTTCTGTCCTTGATGTTTCCTATGCATGAAATCAGTTATAATTAACTCTAATTCAATAAAAACAAATTAACAGTCAAGAAAGCAAACTTTTGCACATTCAGTAGTCTTAATATTAAGGTGTCCATTAAATAAACTGTGTTAATTGCTTATAAAATTGGACAGGTTGTGCGTGTGGATGTCTGAAAAATAAATGTTATCCAAAAAAGAGATAAATACCCATTACTAAGAAATGATGATTTGCTCTGTTTCCTCAGTCAAGCAATATTTATCAGGAGCATTGATTTAACTAGAGGCTATTGGCAGATACAAATGGATGATGACAAGAAACAAAAAACCACCTTCAATTGCCATCAGGGGCTTTCCATTTTAATGTAATGCCTTTCGGAATTACTGATGCTCCCGCTCTACTTCAAAGATGAATGAGCGGCTGCTGCCAGGTTCAATACATCACGTTCTGGAGGTTACTTAGCCCGTGTGCTGGAGTCACTGCTTCCCAGAGTTCAAAAGCACCTTAAGCATTAAACTGGCAGTTTCAGAAAAACAATCTGAACCTACAAAGGCAAAAACATACAATTTAACATGGTTTAAGTTTTTAAAGAATCCCCCGTTGTAAAGGTTGTAAATATAAAGGATGATTAGTTCCCACTTTGAAAAGCACACAGTTGTTGAGGAATTGTGTAGAAGCCACGGCCAACTAGCTATGCTGTGTGTTGAGAGACTGAAACCAGCAGAGAATTTTGTCCAGACATCTTCAGGGATATTATAATTTAAAAAGTTGCAAGAGTTGGACAAGAGATTAGATCACAGATAATACTGACACTTAAGCTTTCTAAGATGAAAGTAATCAAATTTGCAATGTGTAAAGTCCTTAATCTCAGCACTCAGAGACATGGCCCCCTCTGTTTGGGGCTTGAGGCAGGGAAAAGGGACATCACATAGGGAATTTTGGAATCTGGAGTGTGAACCCTATCACAACAGAGGTTAGGTGAACTGCCCACTGCTCATTCAGGGTTTTTTTTTTTTTTTTTCCTGTCACCATTAGCAACGAGGTCTCAGCTCCTGCTTCTAGTCACACATTTGGGATTCTCCAATAGAAAAACAAAACAAAATTAAGAGGCAGACAAAGCTGTTTGGGCAACTCAGATCACCCTCAAGCTGCCCCAGGGAGCAAGTAGCTCAGTTCAGCCATGGAAACTTTCCTGAATTTCTCAGAGGAGCCTGAGATCCACATGCCAGGTGAAGCAGGTGTCCTCAACATGCACAGGTGTGTTTGAGGATGGCAAGCCTGCACTCAGCTGGCAGAATCTGGTTCCCTCATCCATCCTGGGATGTTACATAAAAAATCCATCTTGGTGTCAGTCCACCAGCTTTGCTGGAATTAATAATGAGTCTCAAGGGAAAGATGCTCACTCCAAGCTTGTATTGTTCCAACCTGTGCAAGCAATAGGACTGCCTGTCTGGGCTCTGTGGACAAGGAATAGAAGAAGCTCCATACTGAGGCATTAACAACCCAGTCTTGGGTCTGGGGTCAAAATCTGCTGCACTACTTACTACTTTGGTTATTAAAAGGACGTTATGTATTTCTTCTAAATTCATACTTCATCTCTGTAAAACAGAATCAGCAGCAATACCTACCCTATAGGGTATTTTAAGCATTGAATGCAATTTTTCACGTAATAACACTTAGTCCAATGCCTGGCACACAGGAAGATCTTAGTAAGCATCACCCTGTGAGACTGCCATCATCATTATCATCATTGTTATAACAAAACAATGATCATAGTATCATTGATAACTTGGGGAAAAGCAGAGGGATAGTTGTCTCTAAAAAAAGCAAGGTCAAGATTAGGAAATAATACTTCATACTTGCTCTTTGTCTTGCAACAACACAAGACAGCAGGTCTCACGGTGCATTTAACCTTCCTGAAGGCCAAGGCAGCAATATTCTTAACTGCCATCTCTTAATGCCTGAGGTAAATGCTCCCCGAGGGTTGATTCTGCCTTCTGAGTAAAGTGTGGAGCCCTTTGAGTGAATTAATATTGCATACTCGTCAAGGTCTATGATGATACTTTTTCATTTTATCTCATGGATTTTTCTAAAGATATTGATCAGAATGTCATAATACTTAATAGCTGATGACACCAACGTATGGTGCATTAAATAAATACCATAAAAGATAAACCAGCCTTACAGTAAGGAGAAAATTCAACTTAAAAAAACTTAAGAAAACTCATCTTGTAAAAAGAAATAACTTCCCTAAATGTCAACGATGAAACTATTTAACCTCCTTAAACATAAATATGCTACATTTCAAACCAAAATAACCCTTTCCTGCTTTGACTTTTTTTCTCTCCTTTTATGTTAGTTCATATTTTCAGTTTTCATAAATTGAATGAGTTAATTTTCTTTGCATTCCCCAGGATTGGTCTCACCTAATCCCTGAAGTGTAAAGTATCTTTTTAAAGCTATAACACATTCGTCTTGTTTCTATGTAGCTTTGAGCTTATGTTCTCCAAATGCAAAAGTCATTTTCTCTCATATCTTCCTGATTACTTCCTGAACAATCACTTCCAGTCATCTGAAAGTTTGTGCTCACATTTTATTAGTCAATCCAAGTTTCCTTTTATTCTTGCCTAAAATACACACCTTAATTAATTATTCTCCCTATTCCCCCAGATGAACTTGTCTGTATTCTTTCCTCAGGTAGACTATACAAATAGATGTATAGGAGCTCATTCCAAATCTATAAATAAATGACAAGATGTTTTATTTTCACAGTGCTTAAGCTCACGAGAGACCCCTAGAACTGTGGCCTTCTGAGATGGTCAATAACAGAGGCCACAGTGGCAATTTTGGGGACCAGACTCCTCCCCAAGGGAAACACATTACTGGGCAGGAGAAGCTTCAGGGCTGTGGTTAATAAACTTTTGAGGAATAAGGCACATCTCATTTGTACCTTTTCTCAAAGTGCTTCATTTTTTTCAAAGCATATTTGTATACATTTTAATAAGCATGTACAAGAAAATTAAGAATCTCCAAGGTACACGCATGCACACACATGTCTCCTATGAGCTTTGTTCCTTGTACTCTGAGGAACAAGGGTCCAGTGGCCCTAAACTTCCCTTTCTCAGTTTTCCATTCCATTGTTTTTCTTCATTTCACCACAGAAGTGCAACTTCTGCCAGAAAGGATCTGGGAAAACTGGGAGGGCGGGCCATGTAACTGAACAAACAGCTCACTGAAGGTGCATCGGACGGAGCCTGGCGAGGCAGCGAGCCATATTAAAAAGAACTCTGTACTCATCCTTGGTGGAGACAGCTCATCTGCATGAGGCAGTCACAGAATCCTGTACCGCACTATTGCCCATTTTGTCACCAGGGCACAATCCTGCACCAAGTGAAGCCCAGTGACCACCTCCCTTGGGTGTGTTCAGAAGTGTCATCACCATCAGTCGGTTTTGTTAGTCCTCCCTGGGTGTAATTAGCACCATGTTTCCAAAGATCAAGCTATGACAATTTCTCCCTCTGCTTCTTGATGCTTAAAACCCCTTTACAGGGCACAAAGCTTTTATTCAATGGACAGAGATACCACTTTAAATGAAAATATCTTGGAAGAGGCAATACAATGACTTAAAAGTATTAGTGAAGCATAATTTACTAACCACATTTGTTTGGTGTTCAGGTTTTGTGTCAGAAGATGAGCAAAGAAGACCCCGAGGATTCAGTCTGAGGATGAAATGAGTTAATGCCCAGTGCAATGTCCTCTAAATAAGGGGTGTGCTATCATCTCCATTTCACAAATGAAGAAACGGTCTGAGCAGGTGAGAGGCAGTGGTTAAAACTGAAGCTGGCTCCATGCCCATACTCTTCCTGCAGCAACGAGCCACAATAAAGGACACCTCCAGTGGAAGGAAGCCTAACTTACTTCCTTTAACCACAGCTGTAGGAGAAAGCACCAGGTGGTTTCTCATTGTGCCCCGGTCAACAAAGGTTTCAGCAAGACGAAGGTCCACATGGATGCCCCCAGTGTTTGGGTCCTCTGGGTGACAGTCCCATGGGGAATATGTCTCCACACCGAGTGTCCTTTCTGGAGTTACAGTACCAATGGGGCTATGCTACCAAACAGGTATTGGGGAGCTGCTCAAACTCTTAAATATCATGAATCCATTCTTGCTTTTTGCTCTCTCCTTTCTTGTGACTACCGAAATGAGTGAGTAACGATGATGATTTATGTAATTGTGAAAAACTGGTCAAGATCCCACCCCCTTACAAAGGTAGGGCACAGCACACAACTGCATCGATCTGTGACCACTGCAGCTCCGCAGGGCTTTCTCTTTAAATTTCTTAAACTGTGTGAGGGTATGCATGTATCAGGGACACCCCACCCTGGGTGTTGTGCCACTGTGTGGATTAGTATTTGAGTATTTGAAGTGGTCCCATTTGCTCCTAAAACAGCCTCCCCAAATTCACTCAGCACATTGCGCATCCAAGCGGAGCAAATTGATGTGAAAAAAAACTTAGAAATTAAATCTCCCCTGAAATATAATGCCACATAATTGAGTTTCTGTATATGTTGTTTGGAGACAGTAACAAAGAAATGTAAAACAGGATCCCTGAAGCTGAAACAGCTTGTAAAATCTGGTTAAGCCATGTTGAAAAATACTTGAATGCCCCCATTAGAAAACACAGACTATTTATTACTTCCTTTTCTTTAGCCCTACAAGGCATAAGCTCCCTTTTTATATTCCTTTCTCCCCCTTTTCAAAGTGCACTCATTGAACTCTTGGCAATTAGTGTAATTGAAATTTATTGACAATGTGGCCGACGTGGACGCCCATTGTCCCCAAGCGCGGGCAGCTGTAAGCGGCTCCACGGCAGCGTCAGGCAGCCTGGGCCTTGCTCAATCACATCAATGGGCCACAGGCTGCCAAGGGTTCCTTTGGGGGTATGAATGTTACTTAGTGATAAGAGCCTTTCGAAACAGGATCCCTGGACCCCATCTCTTGTGGGAGATGGAAATGAAATATGTATTTGGCTGCTGTGGAAAATTAATGTAATTGGCTTCCACATAAAGCTTTGACAAGTTGACCTGCTTGAAATCCAAGGAGGGCTTGGAGCCCCATATCACATTATCTTCAACTAACCCAACCCCACTTAGTGCCCCCCATCCCACACCCACCGGCAGTGAAATGAAATGGAATTTGGGTACCAGTGTTTAACAGCACTTCTGTTGAACACAGTTATTATCTTTGCATGTGTAGCTTCAAGATGAAGGGGTTAGGATGATTGGATTTCCATACACATGTGTCAGTGTTGATAGCTCTCAGTTTGGGTTTTCTTTGCATTGGCAAGGCAAGGGTTGAAATGTTTGGAAATGTACACAGGCCCATCTATCTTTAGACCTGTTTTCATTCTCAAATATTCAATATGATTCTAAAATGTAGATGTGCCACTTGATTAAATTTAATTGGACTCATTTAGAGGGTAGTACAGACTTCTAGGTTTCCCTTCTGAGAGGATAGGTACATTTTTATTTTAATGCATAGGGATTTAGGCATGTACAGCTAACAAGAGAGATATATTTAAATCTCTGCCCATGGAAATGGGCATATAATGTTTTCCCTCGGGGAGTTTCTTAGGAGGAGATTACTATGGTGAATTAATTTTAGCTGCTGTCCTGTCTGGTTCCTAATTTCAGATAATATGCTGTTTTGATTTATTTAATAGGACCCTAAAGTGTAGTACCTTAGAGTTTAGGAGACTACAATGATAAATTAGAGAGCATATGAGAAAGCATGTGTGTATGTTTCTTCCTTTGAGAAAATTTTCATGCTGTTGTTAAGTGCTGAATTATTTGCATGCATTAATGTACATAGACCCTTCCCTCAGAACCACTTTAAAGGTAACCCAGAAACAATAAGCTAGTAGGTTTTATTGATTCCACATTTAAAAATGGATTGGGTAAGCACCTTACTATTTTTCTCTTTTCAGTGGTAGAATTTGTTTCTCTGAGAAAGATTTATTGCAGCTAAGAAAAATGTAAAGTTAGTCTTTCTCAATGACTTTTACAACTTCAAAACACTTTATTGGTGAGGGTTTTATGCTGCAGTGGTCAAGAATTAAGGTATCATACTGGAATTCTTGGATAGCATGGGAAATAGGGACAGAGAGGAGGTGAAGTAGATGGAGGGGCTAGATTCTGCCTAGGTGCTCTGATATAACGAATTTTGCTGAAGAGGATGCTAGGGTGCATCTGGGGACAGGGGTTGGGGTAGGGCAGAGGGTGGAATGTGGCTGGAACATAGCCTAGGTTGTTCAGAGCCTGGTTTTGAGGCACATGAAGTTGTGATGCAGAGGGAGCTGTGAAACACAGGGAGCTGTGACGAACAGAAAGTTGTGAGAAACAAGAAAGGAATGAGCATGCTGATCAGATAAAAATATTAGAGATATTTCAAAGCTAGCAAGTGAAAATAAGAGCCAGATCACTGTTTTCTTCTTTGTTTTTCTGTAGATTTTTTATCACAATGTTGAGTCCACAATGATCATAAGTTAAGTGTGGAAATGAGTGGACATGATCAATGATACCTTTCCGTCTGTACCGGTGATGGCAGCTAAGAACCCTACTCAGTAAGAACTCTAAACACAGCAAGTATGTCATACATACAGAAAGATTTTCTACTCTAGACACAGCTTCTACATGCCATAACTATTTAACAGCTTGAGCTATGGCACTGTGAGTGGAAAGTTGAATTTTTCTCGTCTAACACAGACATGACATGAATTTAATTGTTTTTAACTTTAAACAGGGTATCTTAGTCAAGATTCTTCAGTAAATAGAACCAATAGTAAATATGTACATTTATAATAAGAAATTGACTCCCTTGACTATGGAGGCTGAGAAGTTTAGACCTAGGACTGCCAGTGGTATAGTACCAGTTCAAGTTCAAATGTGAAAGCAGAAGACTGATGACACAGCCTGAAGACAGGCTAAGAGAGAGAATTTTTTTCTAATTCAGTCTTCCATTTCATTTAGGTCTTTACTGAATTGGATGAGAATCACTCACATTTGGAAGGGCAATCTCTTTTACTCAGTCTACTGCATCAAATATTAACCTCACTCAGAATACCAGGAATAGTATTTAGCTATCTGGGTGCATGATGGCCTATTGAGGATGACAGAAAATAACAAACACATAAGGTTTTTTATCCTGTCCAGACTTTAAGATATTCAGTGACCTCTGAAAGTTTTATCAACATTCTCACTGTCTTCATCTTGGGGTTAGAATGCACAGCTCTTTGCTAAACATCCAGGGCCTCTTCTTCCTCCTGTCTCCCAAATGTCTCTGATGGTCTCTATTCTCAGCTCCATGACTTCCAGTGACTCTATGGTCATTTGAAAGTTTATACACACATGAGATTAAATACTGGTGCAGCTTCATGGTCATACTTACCAGAGAGATGTCAGGTTTTATAACCAAACCAACTCCTGACCTTATTTCCAAATCTGTCCCTTCTTTTCTCTAGGAGTACCATGTACACGTAGCTTTCCAAGGCAGAAATCTGAGCAGAAGAGACCTCTCCACTTCCTCTTCTAACTCCTATAACCATGTCAGACTTTCAAATGCAGAACTACTACACGATAAATTTGTGTTGTCTTAAGCCACTAAGTTTGTGGTAATTTGTTACAAAAGCAATGAGAAACAAATACAGTGATGATTAATTTTTGTGTTCTTGGAAATTCCATCTGGCTCATTTACATTAGAAATTTAGGTGCAAAACTGTATATTCAAGTATTTTGTAGAAATAGCCAAAATCCATATGTTTTCAATAGAATTTCTAATGTATGAGAAACTGTAATTTTATTCATTAATAAAGATATTACCTTATCATGAACATTCAATCTACATATACTCTTAGGCAATTACTTCAATGGTAACTTTTTTCTGATGTAAACTAATTGGTATCAAACTAGTTAAGTATTAGTTATTTGCTTATACAAGTATGTACAGGCATCAAATAAACTTGATAGTAGTTAGAATTTACTCTTGATGGCTACCATAATATTTCACAATCTCCAAAATGGAGCATAAAACATCAAATATCCAACCTGAAACTATTACATTTATAAAATAGGTACTGAAAACCCAGATAACCAAATATGTTAACAGTAAAGTATACTTTACACCATCAAGTAGGAATTGGGTTGCCATAGGGGATATTAGCTTAAACCATGAGATACCATGAAATCCTTAGATTAGATAGAACAACTTTAACCTATTATGACCCATTATAACAGATAGTTGCTTATTCAGTCAAGAGGTCAGCTACCTCTTATTTCAATCAAGCATAAAGTTTCAGAGACTGATTTTGGTCACTGGAAACAGTGGGAGAAACAAGAAAATTGTGTGAGAATGCTCTGAAATGTGTTTATATGCATGAAGAACATTTAAAAACCTCAGTATACAATGCCTAGGTCTGTTGGAAACCTCAGAAAATAGCACCTTGTAGTCCAGTGGGTGGCATTCTCACAGAATGCCAAGTAGACCCTCTTCCTGATCAATGAATTATGCTGACAGTTCTTTGGATTAGTGTGAACTTGACAAAGTATGTCCCAATTGAAATTTTAAGTCAAAGATCAAAGCTGGAGAAAAGTTTGGTGAATTAGAATAAGTGAAAGATTGAAAACGAAAGAGCATTCTATAAGTCATTGCCTAAAGCAGTTTGGTAATCCCAAAACATACACTTTTATTGAATAATTTATAAGGCAATATATGGAAAAAGTCACAAAGTTGTTTGAAAATTACACTGAGTATAATTATAAATAATACATGAGAGGTTTGGATTATTGTCAAATCATGCCCGAGGTCTTGTGCCATGTGGTTCGGGTAACAGAGACCCCAGAAACTTCTACTCTGTGTGCAGTGAGGAGTGTGTCCAGGGCCTGCTGGGAAGCTCAGGGGCGTCACCTGTGAGGAGCTGGAGGAGAGAGACAGAGCGATGTGCACATGGCCACTAAGCAGTGTGGGAGACTTGAGGGAACTTCCTGTTGGCGAATTGTTTACTTTCTGCAAGACAGAAAGGGGACAGGGCCTCACTGAGGTGTGTTTGAAAGCAACACTTCCATCCTGAGGCGATCCGTGGTAGTCATGGTCTCCTGCCTGTTTGCTTCTGCCGTGGAGACAGAGCTAGATATGTCTAACCTCTTCACTCGGATTCTAGAAGCAGCTTACCAAAGCCCATCGTGCTTTAGATTTAAATGGGGGGAAAGATTCCCTGGTGAGTGGTAATACAGATGCAAGTGGGACTTGATTTATTCTTGCTTGGAGTCATAGCTGACCATTGTTTCCATTATGAAATGCATGATTGGCATTTAGAAAATGACAAAATTCAATTTGCCTTGCCTTTGTTTCATAGCCAAAAAACTGGAGAAGCTACTGAACAGGCGGACAGCAACCCACAACTGGCAGCAAGAACAAACCCTGGGGAAGGACTTCTAGACTGGCTACATTATAATATTTAAAATGTCCACTTCTCCAAATTGAGACACGCAAAGAAACAAGAAAATATGGCCCAATTATGAGAAAGAAAAAAATGAATAGAAACTGTCCATGAGGAAGCTCTACCAGACCTAAAATCTCAACTGTCCTAATTATGCTCACAGAGCTGAAGAAAACCATGGACAAAAAACTAAGTTGGTCAGAGAAGTATGAGGTTTCCCCATCAATATGAACTTGTTTCCATCACCTGCAACCCTGGGGCCAGGACTCAGCATTTCTTCATAACTTGCTATAAAGGTATGGATTTCAGTCATGAAGTAAGCATACATGCTCACACTCTGACATCCTATAATCTTCAGGGATCAGGACCATGGTCAGTCATACCAATCTCTGGGTCATATTATTGAATAAGAAGAGTTGCCTAAGAGAGTCTGCCATAGAGAAAAACCAATGGAGTCAAGTTGGAAGTCAACACATCTAAGATAATCTTTCCATTCCTGAATGTAATCCAAGAGCAAGGAAAGGATAAAAATTTCTAAGATGAAGATAATGTCCTTCAAGCAAGGAATATAGGGGGAATTCCATCACCAAAGTTTTCCCAGGAGCAATAAAAGGAATGAAGTTTCTGATGCTATTTTAAAAGGCATTAAAGCATCCAGTAACTTGACAGCTGTCGCGTGCTGACACTGTGCAACTATGGCACCAAGGGCAGAGTGGATAGATGAGTGAACACAGACTCAGAGATGGAAGTCTTTCTCAGTCTTTTTGTGGATGAATGGAGTCAACGTATGTCAACGTCATTGTTATGAAGATTTTAAAGCTGTGTCACACTTTCCTTTTTCCTAATTTCTTAGGTGTAGAATTTTTCCTTTAGTGAAGGGATTTAAGATCATCACTCTACTACAATAGTAACATAAATAACAATCAGAGAAGTTAAGAAACAGAAATAACAAACATTATAAATTGTACACCTACTCTGTGACAATTGAGTTTGTAGTTTTGCAAAAGTTATTTAAGTTCTCACAAGATGAATGTTTCATATATTTACAGATTAAAAAAAAACAAGGCTCGAAATTATTGTCTCTAACTCAAGGCCATGTGGCTGGTAAGTAGTGCAGGGGACCTCAGTTCAAATTCCAAAATGTTGTTTTGCCTCAGAGGCCCATTGTACCATTTTCCCATTTGCTTCTTCACAGACCATGAAATGATCTTCTAGCAAGGAAGTGACTTGTGCAGAATCAAATGAGGCTAATTTATAGTCTCTGATGGATAAAATCCAGGTACCATCATCATGAATATTTGATCTACAAACTACGCCAATATGAGAAAGAGAATCCCACTGAACCATTGTTTCACAATATATGTTATATAGCTTAAAATCTGCTTTTCTTTTTAAAAATTTTTTTAGTTTGTTTTTACTGTTGTTCAAGCACAGTTGTCTCCACTTTCCAGCCACCACTTTCCTCTGCCTCACCAACCCCAACCTCCCACCTGCAATCCTTCCCCCCTTTGGCTTTGCCATGGGTCCTTTATACATGTTCCTTCATGATCCTTCACCTTCTTTCCATCATTATTGCCTTCTCCCCTCCCATCTAGTTACTGTCAGTTTGTTCTTTATTTCAATGTCTCTGGTTATATTTTCCTTGCTTGTTTGTTTTGTTGATTAGGTTCTACTTACAGGTGTGATCATATATTATTTGTCTTCCACTGCCTAGCTTATATTATTGAAATGTAGAAACATTTTCCAAATAAACAAACTGATATACACCAGTATTCTTTTTCTATTTTGGAATCATTGTATAAAGAGGAACTGTTTAAGATACCAATTAGGAAAGAATTACTGATTTTCTTTCATACACAGATATTCCCTTTGGAAGATAGGAAGTATTAATATAACTTTCAAGGAGCTTGGGATGACACATGTGAAGCCTGCTTAATGTTCTTTACAGCATTTACACAGACAGCAGGTGGACAAAGTCAGGCAGCCTATGTAAGGTGGTACATAGAGCTGCTAAATTTGTATTTATTGGAAAAAAGCAGGCATGTCATTCTTCATACTATTCCTTCTCAGGCCATTCTTATTCTTTTACTACTTTACTACAGCTGAAATGCAGAGAAAAAGATTGGAGATGAATGAAAGAGCAAGCATGCTAAAGTGATTTTCAATTTCCAGGTGACACACCCAAATTTATCAGCTATATCTCCACCTACAAAACTAAGAAAATGGTCTGCTCAAGTTGTTTCTAAACTTCTATGCTCTACTGACACCAAATGCAGCATAAACATACTGATAAATATCAAGTACCCTTTTACGCACGAGTTTATAGCGGTCCCTTTGTTCCATGACAATACTTTATCAGAAATGTGTATGATCATGGAGTCAATTGTCCTCCACTAGGACTGCAAACTTCTTGTAGGTAGAGCTTTCATCTCAACCCCTCTTTAGTATCTTCCCCAGGTCCTTGGAATGTAATGGAAAACAAGCTGTATAATGGAAGACACACCTCGATTGAAAGGTGTGTTTATTACCTATCCCTGCATAACAAATTACATAAAAAACTTAATGGTTTAAAACAACCAATATGTCTTCTCTCAGGAGCACGGGTGCACCTTATACAGGTGCTTTTGGCTCCAGGTGTCTCATGAAGTTATAGCAAGACTGTTTAACTGAAATCCCGACTGGAAAAGGATCCACTTCCAATTTCACTTCGGGGGTTATGGGCAGGATGGGGTTCCTTGAAGGCTGTTGGTCTGAGACCACTGTTTCCTGCTGGCCTTTGGCAAGAGTTCACCGCAGTCTGTGTTTCATGAGCCTGTTTAGAGCAGCTCAGGACATGGCGGCGGCTGGCTGCATCGGAGTGAACAAGTTAGAGGCACAGTGCAGAAGACGAAAGCCACTGTCTTTGCAATATGATCTCCAAGTTAACTGCCACTACCTCTGCTGTATTCTGTTTGCAGAAGTGGGTCACTAGATCCAGCCCACAGTGAAGGCAGGGGCTTACACACAGGTGCGAACACCAGGAAGCATGGACTATGGCAGTCCAGCTTAGAAACTGTCCACCACACTGTTTATCTCACTTCTCATTTGGCCATTTGAGGTTTATTTTAGTCTGCATCCATCTTTTGCATTATGCAAACTTGCATGCATCTTTATCCTAGGGGGACGCAGATCAAAGATGGGTGTGCTGATAACCCGAGCAGTGAATCATGTCATTGATGAACCCCTTCTATCATAATTTATGTGACATTTTCCTTGCTGTGTGAAGTTTCAGTTCAGATATTCTTCATCCTGGATGTGACATACCCACTTTCCTTTTGCAAGTGCTCAGGAGGATATGTTTTAAAACACATTTTTCTCATTTTGCTTCAGATTCTCCTAAATTTTAACTGGGTCAGCAGTTTACTTTTACTGGGTCAATAGGTGAGTTGTGCTATTTAACAAGAATGGATATTACTCTTAAAGATATAGAATCCTAGAAGATCTTTGTGCAAACTCTCTCTTAATTAAAAAAATCTGCAAAAAATCATGATTTTTCTGAAATTTCCAAAACAATCTTATTGTAAAGTTAGCATGGCCTCATATATATGAGCTCAGATTCTGTAGAACTACACAACTGTAGGTAAATTACTTCATCACCTTGTGCCTCAATTTCTTCAATTTATGCAACAGGAAAAATAATGATACCTTCCTCATTAGGGGTGTTGTAGGATTTAAATGACTTAATATTTGGAGAACACTCAGAACAATGCCTGTCTTTTAGTAAGTGCTTTATAAGTGTTTGTTAAATAAAATAAATGGCTTTGGAGAAAACGTTTAACATTTTCTTGGCAGATGTGCTTGGCGTACTTAATATTATTTCAGTCATTCTTATGAATCTTAACTAATTCTACTATCCCCGGGAGTAACCATTAGAATAAATAATTTGTCCTTCCTTTGAATCTCAACCAACGCTGGTCTGTGTTCCCCTTGGGGACAGGGATGGTGTCTTGCTTCACCCTTTACATCCCAGGTTTCACATTGTGCCTGGCACATGGAAGGCATTTCACAAACAGTTGTTTAATTAATTCTATATTATTATATTTGGGGGTGACAATTTGTGAGGGGAAAAAAAAGAGATTGTCCTTTAAATAGCGTTTGTTTTGGCCACAGTTGCCTGCCATTTAGAAAAGCTAGGTATCTTCCTGTTCCATTACATCACCCAGCCAATTAATCAACACTTGAATGACTCCCAAGACGGACCTTCATTTTGTCTACTTATTAACTTTCATTATGTGCAATCACTAAAGTGTAATTGTGAACAGGATGGATTATGCCGTAAACTTTTTTCCTATTACACCATTCCTTCACAAATCCCCTTATTAAAGTGTACCAGGGGTGATATATTATGTTAAGAAGGTTTAAAACATAAGGTGACAATGACCTTCCCTTTAATTAACTATGATGGAAACAAAGGTGAGAACAATGATGATGAAGCTCGGCTGAAAACCATAAATCATCCTCCACACTGGAAGGCAGGACACAGCTACAAAAATAACCTTGCGATTCATACGTTGAATGAGTGCTCCAGTGTGTGGCTTCTACTGCTATTTATTTACTCACAACTCCACTGTGTCGCAGGCATGAGAGGATGCTCAAGAAACTGGAATTGAAAACCGGCTGCTGTCTTAAGCTATTTTACTTAAAAAACATTGAAATGACCAAGTATTAGTCTAGTAATAAATTAGATAAAGAAAGCATTGTTTTAATTCTTTTTGTTGAGGCATAAATTGTGCACAGTAAAATACACAGATCTTAGGTGTTTGAGTCAATGAATTTTGACAATTACATAATTTAAGTAATTGGCACCAAAATAAAACGTATGACACTTTCATCACCCAGAAAGTTCCCTGGTGCCTTTTATAATCAGTCTTCCCCTTCTGGAGTCACTATCGTGACTTTTACTAACATATTGTAGATTAGTTTTGCCCATTCCTTGATTTCATATAGATTGAATCACACAATACTCATTCTGTTACTATGTAAAAGCTTTTCTTCATGTAGGCACCTTATATTTTAATTCCAAATGTGTTTTTTCCTGGTCTCCTCTTTGTTTTTCTCCTCCTGCTTTTTGTTTTTTATTTTTTATTTTTCTGGAGACAGCATGCAGCCTGGGGTCCAGGTCCCAGGCTCACTTACTTTCTCCAATGCTCTGCTCATGCTCTGGGTGGGGTGAGAATCGCCTGCCTTCAGGAACTGCATTTCCAGTCTTGCTCATCTGTCCAGCTGCATTTTTGGACTCCACATGGTTTATCAGAAGGATCTATCCAGAGTCACTTCATTGAATGCCTTCTCTTTGCTGCCCCTTTCCCTCTCCCTCTATTCCTCAAGCTAGTCCCACACTGTCCTCTGCATGGACAGTGACAGAAGTTTTAGCTCCAGTCTTAGACAAATAGGTTTATTTCATTAATGTGTTGGGAATGAGTGCTTTGGTGATGAGTTAGAGCTTTTCATAAAACTGATGGGCTAAAAGGAAAACAATGCTGTAATTCAGCCAGAAGAGAAAAATGACACAGTTTCTGGCCATCCCTACACTGCCAGAGAGCCATTTCCAACCACTGGAAGTCAGGGGCCTACAAATGCTCTCCTCACTATGGCCACAAACTGGCACCCACTGCGGCTGGTTACAAAGAGATCAGGGCATTGTTTGAAGAAGGGCATGACATTGTGAGAATTAAGGTTTTCACAATAAGTACTTTATATTCTATGGTGCCCTTTTACTTTTATGCCAGTTAATTGATTAATTCCTGAGCCAACCAAGAAATTTTGGAATCTATGTACATTGAAAGAACTGCCCAATGTTAGCAGCTCCTCTGGGTGGGAAGAGCAGAAGCCCAGGTCAAGTGCCTCTTCTCAGGGGTCACAATGGACCATGCAGACTCCACCAGCCATGTGGAAAGCCCCAGACTGCAGAAGCTCCTCAGCCAAACTCACCACTTACATCAGCAACATGTACTTTTCGAGTGTGACTAAGTCCTCCCATGTACGCAAAGACTCCACTTTCATGTCTCGTTTTCTTTATCCCATTAAAATATGGGATAAAGTGGTGATGAGAAAATTTCTTCACTAACCTTGAAATTACACATTCCATGTGAGGATGGGACAGCTCCCTGTCACTGTTCACATCTCTGGGGAAGTCTGAGCCATGGAGATCTGCTCTCCGTTTTGAACATCTACCTGGGGAAGAGTGGCAGGAAGGATTGTTCTCTTAGTCAGCCTATGGCCTTCTTCAGAGTGCTCCTGGTCATGGAAGCTCAGCCAGAAGCTAGCAGGTCTCAGCTGAAGCCCTAGACCCCAGTATGATGGTATTTCAAAGTGGGGCATTCAGGAAGTGATCAGGTTTAGATGAGGTAGGAGGGCAGGGCCCCAGGATGGGATTCATGCCCTTACAACTGGAAGAGAGTCAGATCTCTCTCTCCTGACTCTCAGACCATTCACCAAGGGAAAGCCATGTGAGGATGTAGCAAGAAGGCAACTGTCTCCAAGCCAGGAAGCAGGCCCTCACCAGACACGGAATCTGCTAGCGCCTTGATCTTGGACTTCCAGCCTCTAAAAGTGTGAGGAATATATTAATCTTGTTTAAGCCCTCCAGGCTACTGTATTTTTCTGTAACAACCCAAGCTCACTGACAGCATCCAGTATAAAGAGACTGGATGGTTTAGGGACCAGATAATAGGATACTTTGCCTTTGTCTCTCATTACTAGGATTGAGCTGCTATGAAATACTGGAAGTCCAATAATTAGAGACCTATAAGACCATCCATTTGTCAGCTCTTGGTTCATGGACATTTCCCATACACAGTGGGCTGACAATGGGCATGATGAGAATTTCTGGGTGGTATAATTGGAATGAAGTTGTTCAACATTCTGCCTTCCTTTGCCAGGTTGGGGTATGGAGATCCCTTGCAGATCGTTTTTAAAAATCTGCCTGGAAGACTATTGTCTTCATGGACACAAATAATGCACTGCATCAGTCTTGCAGAGCTAGCCACAATTTATGCTGAGTGAGTAGTAAAAAATGCTGATTTAATTATATTTCCTATCAATGTACATTCAGAGGATGGGGTGCTAATAAATTTGTATTTTACAAGGCTGTTTCTTTGTTAGTAGTGCATAGATTATATACTTTTGCTTTAATTTGATAAATGACTATCACATGGAGTGTGCATGTGTGTATGTGCACAGGGAAGGGAAAATGAGAGGAACAGACTACTGAAAGAGAACAGGTTTCAACTTGGAATAATAGTCCAGTGTCTTGTGTGTAAAAGCCTGTACTTTCTAAATATGCACATGAAGACATAGGCTGTTCAAATATATATGTATCTCATGTATATATTTTCATTATATTTCATACACACACACACACATACACACATACACACACACACACACACACACACACACACACATATAATTCAAGGCCATGGCGGGCTTCTAAAAGGTAAATGAAGCCACAGTTCTGGGGCTGTGCCTCTGAGAGCGTCCATATCTCATTTCTCTTACTTGTAGTGATAATTCTGCCAGCTCTCCCCTCCCTGGTGTCAGCAGTGCCCAGCAAGGGTGGGAGTGGGAGGCACGTCTCAAAGCCCTTGCTCCAGCCTGTGGCTCTGGGCCCACAGAAACTGTAGTAAGTCTTCAGCAACCTGAAATGAAGGAGTGGACGGGTGAATGAGTGAATGCCACACTTGTACCAGAAAAATCACTCAAAGTGAAAATTAAATCACATTGAGGTGACTTAGGAGCATGATATATCAGGGGCAAAGGATTTCAAATAATAAATATAGTTTTTAACTAGGACTGATCACATGTCTAACCATTTTTCCTGAGGAAATGAGGTTTGAATATTTAAATTAGGTAGCAAGTCATAAATTAGCATAAGCATTTTTTAAATTCTGGGTAAACATGTTGAAAAATTTTAGATAATTACATTTTAATGAATTAATTAATATTAAATATAATAAAGTTATCTGTTTAAGACATAAGAAATTTATTTACTTAAGGTATGTATGTGTGTGTCTTTTCCATGCTTTTAATACATGAAGTGCAAACCCCTTTGTGAGCAGACGTGTCTGCACAAAGCTGAAGCTCTTAACGCCGTGTGTCTCGCCAGACATTCGGGAGTGAGAGCCAAACTGTGTTTCTATGCCCGTGCCCGAAACTAGTCCCGGAAATTAAAAGATCGACTGAGTTAGGTATACTCCTTAGAGTAAGTATTATCAATTCAAGAAGGCATCCAAACTTCAATATTTTGAACAACACCCTGCTTCTTTCTGGCCTGGACTGGCAAACCCTCCCAAAGCCTGGTCACTCTCAAACCAGAAGGAGCTGGTTTGGGAAAGTCAAATCAGTTTGGCAGAATTTGAGGGGGGAGAGGTTGAGTTTATTACTATTTTAATATTTTCCCATGCTCTTCCTAATAAGGCATGACAAATGGGGTCACCTTTAATACCCGTGCATTAGTAACACCATAAAACAACTCACTTTAATTGTTACCTCCGGCCAGTCATCAAGTCGACTAATGCAGAGAAACTTGTGCCAGGTTTCACCTGGGCAGCATTTATGGGAGGGTTTCCACAGGTTTCTGCCTGGTCTGTACTCACACAGCCGTTTTGGAACTAGGAAACGCGGGAGCGTCTTTCAAAGCCCAGTGCAGAGCCCTCTGAGCAGGGCTGTTGTGATGATACTTCCCCCTTGGAGGGAGTAGAGGGAGCTGTTGGACCACTCCTCACCACTGTTTCACAGAAGGGGCCTTTCCAAATTTTACACCCAGGGTCAGTATTCCGAATTACTTTTTTATCTTTTATAAATTTCTGGCAGATGTTTGGCAGAACAGCTTCCACTTAATATTTCTTATTGAAGCTAGGGATTATAGAAATTGTCTTCAGGGAATAAAAAGAAACAAAAACTAGCATTAAGTGAAGAGAAATAATTTGGTCAAATCACTAATGATAACATTGTTTAGATGTATGAATCCCTCATTAAATATATCCTCGAATTTCTGAATTCTATTCAAAATGTTCAGATGCTCAGATAATTCAGGTAATAGTTTAGGAGCTGCGTAATGTAAAATATCAAATCTTCAGAATCAGTATCTCACGCAAAACTACATAAAGGTAGCATTCCTCTTTTCTATTCTCCAATTTTTGAAGACAATACACTTTTTGACTCTCTGCTTTCAGTAGAAATTTAACAGTAATGGTTAACCTTTTTTTCATTAACATCTAATGAAACAATGAACAACTGAATCCACTTATCAGGCTTCAGAGGAGAATATCAAAGCTGTAAACTGCACTGGGGCGGGGGGTGGGGGAGATGTGGTGGTGCATGCTCCCCTATCGCCATCCCAGGCCCCAGCTTTAACAGCAAAGTGAGCGTCCAACCTACGGATTCATCACGTCGCATCAGAGTGACGTCTGCACAACGTATTGAACGTGGACCAAAGGAACCTGGGTCCAGATAAGTAGTTAGTGATTTGCACAAAGAGAACACAAGAGGGTCGGACAAACAAAAATAGCTACAATAAACTTTCATGGGATCTTGGTCAACTAAGTGTGATTATCTTCACTCAGCAACGATAGGAAGCAAATTTAAACCAAAAGGTGGAAAATCCTAGATCAAGCTGTTGCTGGCCCAAGTCTTCTTCATTGTGGGGTTCTGTTCGCAGAATTTTCCCAGCATGCTCCTGAGAGACAGTTTTGACCCTTTCTGAGGGACATTAATTATTTTAGGTCACTGGAATGCCCATCGAGTACACTGTGGTAGTTATTAAAATTCACTACCAGGAAGTAACACGAGTCTGATCTTTAAAAAGGGTTGATGGTAATAATTACAGTATTAAGATACTTGAAAGTGGAAAACAATTATTTTATGAGACAAAGGAAATTTAAAAACCATGTGACTAATTTATAGATTCCTAGACTTTCATAGTTTTTCAACTAATATTTGAAAATTAGATGAATTCATTTGAAAAAACAGAAAAAGTTTTATCTCAGAAAAACCAGTTCTCCCAAATACTCTTTTCTTCTGGGGTTAATATTGCAAAACAGTATATACCTAAGTGGGAGGAGGGCAATTATCAGCCATTTTTCAATTTTGAAAAAAAAAATAAGAGAAAAAGAAGTATATCTCTTGTCCAGAATTATTTAGTTAATTCATTTGTGGGTTATTCCATGATGTGTTACAATCAATTCTGAAGTTACCTGTGTAAAGGAGCAGAGAGTCTGAGCATTGTGTTAAGTACTGTTTGTTTTTCTACACTTAAAGTCAAAAACTAGACTGTGTTTAGATAATAAAGTCATTTCAGTTTTCATTAGAAATATACTTGTTCTAACTTCCATTCAGAGAAAACTGACCTAGGAAGATCATTTCCTGTTATTTATTGAGAATTAGAATTAGAATTATCTATATGCTTCTTGTATGTGATTGCCTTTTGGGGGGTACATTTGTTCAGCCTGAATGCTCTTCTGTCTTCAAAACCCTTCTTTTTTTTTTTTTTTTAATCAAAGATTGAGGCTTAAATAGTAAATACTTAATGATCAATATTATATCTTCACATTGGTTCATTCGATTTTAGTCATACTGAAGATGAGAAATAAATATAGGACTTCCTTTATGTCTTTGGAGACCGTTAACTGCATGTGTTAGTGACTAAAATAAAAATAATCACACATAATGATATTGTAATAAACATGCTGAATCATATTCTCACATTAGTGGTTATTATCCCACTTTCGTATGAAGTGGTAACAATGGATAGCCTGGCGTGCTTTCTGTATCATTTCCCCCGACATGATGAACTACCAGGAGCCTACTTAGCACAGTAGTTAGTAGGCACCGGAATGGTGTTAGTGGCACAGCGCAGCAGGCTCTCCTGCAAGGATTTTTCTGAAAAACCATGGTAAAGAAGTTCAGTAAATGCAGTTCTGCTAGAAAGAAGCTGTGACATTTCTTCTGAATTCAGAGAAAGCATGCATATAGGGAATATAGCAAATGACGGCTTCAGTTAATAGTGTATTTCATTTTTAATTGCTGAATATATTTTCCAGTGAGCCTGCAAAGAACATAATTTTGCAGTGCTTACATAAAATTGTCAGCTCCTTATGCCCAAGGATAAACTGCACTATAGAGAAATAAAGAAGTTAATAGGTCATTATCTTTATTAACTTTACAGAGAGTGACGTTTGGAAGACTGTATTAGGCAATTGCCTAAGTTACACAGCAGATTGTATTATTTTCTCAAGAGTACATAGTGGAAAATCATGAAGATGCGAAAAATAAGGAAGAAATGATTCTGTTATCAGAGATGACATTTTTATTTTTTCTTCATTTTATGTAGAGGTGAGGAAATTTGTTTGTTCTGCTGGAATGATGGAAGAGAATGACAAAAACTCCTGTGTGTGTGTGTGTGTGTGTGTACACATTGCATATATAAATGTAGATAAATGTGCAGTTTCTTTCTATAAAAATTTAGAAATTTATGTGTAATGTGTAATCCTCTTGCTTTGTTACCAGTAATGGGGGATTTTATAGTGCAGTTTCTTCTTATTCTGATTTATTCTTTTGAAAATGAAAGTGTGATAAAAGGCTAATCAGAAATGTGTTGCTTTGTACACAATGAGATAATGAATTCCTATTATAAGGAACTATGATTGAAAGGTGGTACACCATCTTTCTCTTCGGGCTTCTATAAATGCAAGACACCATGTAATTTCTAACAGGTTTTGAGTGTGTGTGCTTGTGTGTGTGTGAGGCATTGACTGAATTGCTTTTAGTTTCCAGGTAATTCTTTGACTTTTTTCCTCCCGCGGCAGGTGGAAATTGTGTTGCAAAGTGCATGGACTGAAATAAATCTGATATGTGGGAAGACATTATAATGAGACACTAATGAGGGCCTGGAGTCCAAAGAAAGAATGTCACCTGGAAATTGTGATCAGGGTGAGGGAGCTAATGAGAAATCAGTGTGGTACACGGGCCTGACGGTCCCCTCTGTGCCAGCTTGTCCTCTGTCCCCTCCTTGCTAATTCCCACAGGGCCGCTTCAGGGAAGGAGGAAAGATGTCCAGTGAAAATGCTGTGCACTCCAGGGTGTACTGGCTTCAGGCGGGAGCATGCCCCAGTCCCGACCCCCACTCCCACGCTAAAGCAGCACAAGCCAGGCAGACTTCGTCTCTACGGGATATGGCACAGACATTTTAAAAATTAACTTCTTAAAACTTTGTGGATCTTAATTTAAACACGCATGTCCTTATATAGTTTTCTTTAAAACTGGTGCAGACTTTTTAGCTTTCAAAAATCACATTCTATACTTGCTTATTGGATAGATTAAAACTTCTTAGGGGTCTAAGATATCAATCGGCACTGAAAATTTTCCTTTATCTTCACTTATTTTAGTAGACCATGTGAATCCATGTTTAATTTCTTCTGTTGAAAATAGAGCACTTCTCTAAGCAACCATTAAGACAAAGGCATTTCATTCTATGTCAGCATGTTTTTCCTCATTCCAAGCTCTGCTGTTCATTTGAAAGTAATCATCCCTTTATTTAAAGGATTACATTGCATCAATTGGTAACTTAAAAGATTATACCATTGAATGGAGTAAGGAAACACAAAATCCCGAGGCAGTGTAAGAAATACATTTATTCTCTCGTTTCTTCTTTCAGTGTTTCCTTCAAGTGCCACCAACATTACACTGTGTCAATGAACATATGCTTCTGGTAGTTAAAACAAGATTGTGTTCTGTGACATTGGTTAGCCTGGCTAGTGCTTGCATTTGAAGCATCCTGAGTGGCTGCCCCCCTTCCAGAGCGTGCAGGAAAGGGCAGGCCCGCTTCACCCCATTTCAATGAATCCCTCTCACAATCATTCCCAGTTGAGAATGCTCAGTTCTCCCTCCATTGTCCTCCTGACAAATGGTGAATGTCCTCCATTTGCCGTGTCTGACCTTGACTAATTATGCACAATTGGTGCAGCTGTCCCTTCCTTTACCAAGTGCTGTAACCCCAGAACACGCAAGCAACTTCTGGCCGCCACCATAGAACTTCAATTTGAGAACTTCATCACGAGGAACAATGCCTGCTCTTTGTGTGGACTTGCAGGTCGGCAATGCCCTCTGTCCCCATATGTTGACAAATAATTTATATTCATACTGTGCTTTGTCCCTGAAATTTTTAACTGACTATATTAAAACAGGTTAGAAAAGTTTTCTGAAAGTAATCTATCAAAGTACCACTGCTAAAACGTGAAAGGAAAAAAAAAGACTGATAGAGAAAATATACAAAACACACTTGAGATTTTTAGTATTTGTTTTTCCCGTCACATTTCAGGATTCACTGTGAACATTTGCATGAGTGATTTTTAAATAGGTATTTAACTGTGGGCTGGGTGATCATGAACAAAGGTAGCCCCTGTCCTCAGTGCTGCCTACGGGCTGTGTAAAGACAGGACCAATATGCTCTTCACTTGTTTATTTTATTGTACAAAAACAATTGCTAAATATTGTTTTATTGGTTAAAATGGAATAAATTATTTAGTCTAAAAAGTATGTTTCTAAAAATGGGGGCATTGGAAGGATGTTTTAGCATACGGTATGTTTTCTTTTACATTGCTATATTTTGAGTTTTCCCTACATTAAGCATATTATAGTGGTCAGTTTTTTAAAAAGGACTTCTTTAGGAAAAATAGAAGCTTTAAAAAATTCCTTCTAAAAAGAAAGTAATAGGGACATTTGGTGTTTGAATACAAAATTCAAATGCTTAAAATTTGCAATATAAAAAATGTAGAATATAAAATTCTACAAAAAATCGAATCTAATATTTTAAACTTCAATGGCATAATTTATTACCAAATAAAACCATGTATTGTAAGCTGACTGAGGGTGCTCTTTTTCCAGGGCTGAGAAGGATCCTGTCTTGTGATCCTAATCAATTCACCATTTCCAGACCAGGTTCTGTTTTGAAGGCCTGACATAACGCCCTATAGAAAGCACATATGGCTGTGCCTGTATTTGCATATTTATATATGCAGGTGAAGCTGTAGGTATTTTCCATGGAAAATGTATGTTCTCTTCAGCCCCGGCTGCCACATGTACCAAAAGTGAGCTTTCCCCGCAGACACAGGATAGAAGTGATTTTAATCCTTCTGCTTTGCCCTGGAAGAACATAAAACAAACAAAAAAAAATTAAAAGAAAATACAAATAAAAAAAGCTAAAGACATTTTGAATGGAAATATTTTAAGGAAAGTATATCTTCAATTTCAAATATGACTGAAATGTAATAAAGAGTCTGGGATTCTGAAGACAGTGGGGAACTTTCATTTCTTATTTTTTATATATTATTGACTGTAATTGCTTTCGTATAGTATAGAACCATGAAGTGAAGTCAACTCTTTACAGTATATCTGTACATGATACTAAGGAAAAAGTAATAGTCACTGCCACAAAGAAGACAAAAGAATATATGAGGAAAAAAAACAACTTTGTTGAAAGAATAAAGTGTTTTTAAGACTTTTATCATCAAGTCACATAGGCTTAAAATAAAAATTGCAAATTAGAGATACTAAACATCCTGTCAAAACTTTTATAAACTAAGCATAACTAAGCATATTAGTGGGAGTATTAAAATACATTTTTTCCAGTCCTGTCCACAGAGTAGACCTTTCACTAGTACCATCGGACTGCCCATTATTAGGCATGCCTGGCTGATCAAAAGCCTTTATTTAGGCTCTGGTGTATTTTTTTAAGACAAGAGAAGTATCTTTTTTTCTTTTTCTTTTTCTTTTTCTTTTTACTATTCAAAAGTGAAATTCACCAGTTCCTATTATATTGGTGCAATAATCCTATAGCTTTCCCGTCTTTTAGAAAGACTGTTCATTCTGTTGCGTACTGAGCTCTTCATGGTGTAGAGACGCCACGTGCACTGACTTTGTACCTGCCAGCCTTCCTGTAGAAAGAACATCAAGGTGCTTTCTCCCTTCTTGGAAGGATGCTTGATTAAGAACTGTCTGTCCTGATGTCTTCAAAGATGTGGAGGAATATAAGTTCCCTGTTAGCTGCATGGGATACCCACTGTTTCTCCATCACAATGTAAAGATATCAGCTATTATAAAACTCTACTGCAGCCCTGACATCTTCTGAGAATAGCACCCTCATGTCTTCTTCCAAAATAAAATAATGTTAGAGATAATTCTGAGGTCTGGTCCCAATGGCACATACTAATACAGGGTGGGGCAGAAGTAGGTGTATAGGTGCTCCTATGGAAAATCATATAATAATGATAAATAATGATAAAAGAATAAATTCTATGTTTCACGTACTCACAACTATACACCTAATTTTGCCTCACCTTGTGTTTTTGATCATGCCAATATAATCCCAGGGGAAAACAAATCGTGGAAACATTCTTTAGGATTTGTCAGAGTTTCAATGTAAAGTTAGTGGGAAAAATAGTTGTACCTTTAGGTAGGGTGCAAATTTTTCAGTTTTTTTAAAATACCATAATCTGACATTCCTTATTTTAGTGTAGTACAGGAAGTCCCCAATTCAAATACACTTTTGCAGTAGAAAATAGTGCACCTTCTCCAAGGGCTGTAAGAAACTAAAATTAAATATTTATAAGATTCTCCACTTACTCAGCTCTTTTTCTACAAATAACCTGAAATGACCTAAAAGGGAAAAAAGTAGAGAAAACGCCTGACTTGTGTGTCAAAAACTACTTTTCACCCCCACAATGTGACATTTTTGAAAACCTTGAAATAAGAACTGTATTCAGTTGTAGGTTTAAAATAAAGCCAGGTTTTCAAGAAATGTATAATCTGAAATGTTCAAGTTTTTAAGTGGTTAGAAAAACTTCCCATGTAAAATAATGTGTTTACACATGACAACTATCTTCTATGATTATTGCTTTGCATTTCCCACCATGGACAAAGTGAAACAGAACCCAGTAATAGAGATTACAGCTGCCTGGTTGCTAGTGCTGGGAGGGTACCCACCAGCAAAGACTGCAGGTAGGGATAAGAATCATTTAACAAGATGGTTTTAAAGGTTAATTAAAAAGACTGCTCTAGCATGTTAAAAAACACATGCTAGGTCCATTTCCAGCTCAAATGAAAGAAAAAGGATCTGAGGTGTTCAGTTGAATGATGCCAGGAGCTTTCCTCTTTAAAATCTGCAGTCTCTGAGACTGCATGGTGGTATTGTCAGTGACTGCGTCTTGGGAAGCAACAAATCAAACTGCCAGCAGTTTGCAAAGCACCTTGACCAGGAGCTGGCCAGGAAGAGGGTTGTTGTCTGCTGAGAAAGCTGTAGTCCCTGGAGAGGAGGGGACCGTTCTCCTTCCATAGTGCCGGAGATGTCCTCCTCTCAAGTATATTTCTGAGACACTTGCAGTCTCCAGCTGACAGACTTCTCCCTCTTCATACCCCCCGCACCCCATGTGGATTCTCCTCATGCACCTGTAAAACTCGACTGCATCTTCCTTTAGAGTCTAAGATCCTTGAAGGCAGCTTCCACTTATAACTACCTCTGGCTCATCCCCAGAGTTTGACACCAATAAATAGTACATGTAAGTATCATTAGATGTTTGGTGAATGAAGGCTGAATAAATGGAGAAACTAAAAATGGATGGGTGTGTGTGTGTATGTCTATGTCAGTGTTCAATCCTGGTTAATTAAAGTAATGCAGCAAGAAAACCAGTCAAAAGTATTACCTAAATAGTTCCCTATTTAAAGTGCAAATGAGCAAATTAATCTTTAGGAGTAAGATGGAATCCTTTTGGATTGTCACCTTACATTTTAATTTTTCACCCAGATACATATGAAGTTTTAGAGTTAAAGTAACAGGTTTCTTGTAGGAAAAAAAATACACACACAACCACTATCATTATCATCATCCATTTTTCAGAACTTTGAGAGGGGACCAAAATATAAACTAAGAAGAAAGCAGCAGCAGAACTTGGTTCACTCAACTGCAAAAGGAAAAAATAGTGCCTCCTCTAGGATTGTTTTGAATATTAATATTTAACAACTGCTTAGTATAATATGTGGCACAAGGGAATTGTTTAAAAAGTGAAAACAATATAACCTCCAAATGGTTCAAGAGTAAATCTCTCTCTCAAAGCCATGTGCATTTGGAGACAGAGTAGTGAAGGGGTTGGCCCAAAGGCAGCCCCGTGCCTCAGGGAATCTGAATCTCACTTCTGGGACTCTCAGAGCCAAAGCAGCTCTGGGATGTTGACAGCTTGGCCAACAATGGTCCACACAGACTGTCCTCTTGGATGGCCCCACCTCTCCCTCTGCAGCACCCCTTCTCAAATTGCTGCCTACCTTCCCACCTAGCTCCATTATTTGGGAACCAAAATTGCCCATAAGCCAGGAAAACAGGTGTCAGATAAACCCTGTGCATCACTCGAAGCACAGACAGCCGAGTTGCTACCTCCCAAGGAGCCATGTCCTTATTCATCAGGGAAGGCAGACTGTTTCTGCACAGCACTTGCCCACAGACTGGGATGTGGGCATTCCTTAAACTGCACCAAGTACAAGGTTTCTTTCTCTTACATTCACTCCTTCTGCATTAGTGAAGCTGATGGTTTTGTGTTAATTTGGGCAAAAGCTGTCAAATATTAAAAATGCTTTCTTCTGAATTTTAGTGGAAAATACAGTTTAATTGTTTCCTATCATTGAAGCTGATACAAATAAGACATTAAACCAAATAAAGTAGGTAAGAAATAACTGGGACATACTAGCTGGAGATTCTGCATCTTTCTTCTCAGCCTCTTTTCCATCATCACATAGAACCTAGAATTAATTAAATAATCACCAACTAATGAATTAATCCTATATCTTTATTTGCAATAGTATCTCTATTTATTCCTGTAAAAATAGTCACTATTTTTCCAAATTGAACATAAGTACCTGTTAAATTTTCTCTGAAACAATTGTACTGTAATATAGATTTGGAGGGATGTCATCAAATAACATGTTCTAACACAGAATCTTCACTTTTAAACACACTACAGGCTCTCTCAACTGACCTTCTTCTCTGCCTCATTTCCAGACTCTCAGAGCCCAGCCCACTGCCTGGGCTGTCCCACCAAAGCCTGAGGCAACTTCACCAAATGTGGGGATGCAGCTTCTCAGGGCCCCAGGAGCTTCCATGCTGTCCCATATTGCTCAGGAGCATTTGAATAATCTGTTCTGGGGCACCAAGGAATGCATAGCCCTTTACAGGGACTCACTTTCTGTGGCTACTCCAAGTGTCTACCTAAATGTTGGTCATGTGACTTTCTGCTGTACACACAACTTCATTGCTCTGTCAGAAGCATAAGAGCCCAACTTCCCAGATTCTAAATTTCTCCTTCTTAGAAGCTATCCTGGGTCAAAATTATCAACACAAATGTTTTTTGGGGAGACATCTGGTGAATTTGGAGCAGAAACTCTTTCTTATGGGTGGGAGACTTGACCCAGGGCCCTAGGGTTGCTAAAGGACAGGAGAAGGTTTCCTGAAAAGCAGGCTATGGTTCCACAGAGCAAGCACTGCCAAGGCCTCAAAATAGATGAGCTTCAATCCTTCCCTCCACTGCTGTTCCAAGTCCTTTCCACTCAGGACACCAAATGCCCTATAGCTGTGGGGCCCTGATCACAGCAGACCTTGTGCTGCTGTATGAAAATAAGGCAGGCTCAGAACAGGGATGCACTTGTGTACATTTAGCCATAGCCACTCTTAGGATCCGAGAGAAGGGCCCTGGAGGGTAGCATCTGCCAATTTCCATGGTGTAAACACTCCCATGATGGTCAATTTCAGTCTGTAGATGTGAGGTCACAGAACACAGTGACAGGAAAAGATGAGCAGCAGCCACCATGGTAGCAGCATTTCTGTCATATAGAAGCAATTGACCTAATAACTCAAATAACACAAATGATAATAAAAGATACTAAAGTAATTGGCATTATTTTTTAAAGATTTTTATTTATTTTCAGAGAAAGGGAGAAAGAGAAGCATTGATGTGTGAGAGAAACTTTAATCAATTGCCTCTTGTACATGCTCTAACCAGGGACCAAACCTGCAACCCAGGAATATGCCCTGACCAGGAATTGAACCGGTGACCTTTAACCTTTGCAGGATGATGCCCAGCCGACTGAGCCACACTGATCACAGCATGATATGCATTCTTATTACTTATGTCAATAATATAATTTATTATGTTTTAAGTCTATATAATTTATTTTTTATCAATGTTTGTGTTTAACCACCACATCACTGGTGTAGCCGAGCTCCAATATACCATTGAAAACAGAATTTTTTATAAAAAATTTATCCACTTATTTTAGGTAGAGGTAGAGGGGGAAAGAGAGAGAGAGATCAATTGTCCTTCTCATCTATGTATTTATTGGTTGATTCTTGTGTGTGCCCTAACCAGGGATAGAACTCACAACCTTGGTATATGAGGATGATGCTCTAACCAACTGAGCTACCCAACCAGGCCTGAAAATAGGCCTTTTTTCTGATATTTTTTATTATTTATAATATTGTATTAATAAAGAATGCTCTCAAATTTAGCAAATAACTGATGCAACAATGAACTCAGCATGGTTTCATGGTTTTCCCTGCCCTCCTATATATATTCTGATCCCTGCAACTTTTACTCTGCTTTGTTTATTGTTCCATTGCCCTTGGAATATTCTACAGATTTACTCATTTCTTACCTTCACCACTTAGTGTTTCTCTTCACTAGAATATAGGTGTCAGTGGGGCAGCAATTTATACTCTTGTTCATTAAAGTCTAACTGGTACCTATAACTGGGCATAAAATAGATCCTTAATAAATGAAGATGAGAGAGACTTTGTCATTATTAGCACTTTGACTTTTCTGCACTAGCACCATTAAGATAGGAAGTAATACAAATAACAGCTACTTCCCAAAAAGCACATGAAACTTAAGGTCATTTAAGGACCTGATGGGTAAAGAATGGTGGACTCCCCTTTTCAGAACACAATTTTTTATCTTATGATCTTTTCATGGAAAAAAGGTGAAATCACCTTACTCCAACCCTGAAGTGGGGACTTATTTTTATACCAACCTACACTCTAAACTATTGGATTGGCCAAGAAGTCCTTTTAGTTTTTTTTCCATAAAATGAAAGACTTTTTTTTTTTCATTTTCACCAATAACTTTATTCATCTGGATATTGTGAGTATGTTGGCTACCTCCTGCTCTTGGCTTCTAGTGGGTGGAGGCCAGGGGTGCTGCTGAACACCTTCCAATGCATGAGACAGTCCCACAGCAAAGAATTATTTGGCCAAAATGTCAATGGTACCAAGAAACCTCTCAAAAACACTTTTGACACATTCCATTAATCATAACTCCTTCTCCACACACTGCACAGATCATTTTCTGTGTTTCAGTTGTGTTTTTACCTATTTTGAAATTATAAAGCATAATACACTGAAAATATTGCATATCTTTTTCCATCTTCAATATTAAAATGGCTGCACAAAAATTGTATGCTCATATGACAGCTGTCACAATACAACCCAACAAAATTGTTTTGAATGAAGTTAAAGACAACTAAGTGCTACTATAGCATCATACATAAAAAACTAAACAAACTTTTTGGCCAACCCTGTGCTGGTGACTCCCATGGCTTCCTTGAAAGAAGGAACTACCTAATTTTGTACACACCATTGGAGCAAAGTGCTTCTGTTATCACTCTCAGAGAAAGACCAGGGGGACAATGGAACCAGGGAATCTCACGTTTAGTTGAAGACCCCCAGATCTGGCCCAAGTTGGTGCAATTCATCATCACTGGGTTCACCGAGGGGCCCTGGAGGAGGGAGAAGCATTATCTGGGGAGATGCCAGTCTGGATTTCACCAATTACACTCAGCTTAGAGTCGGGGGCTTGGCATTTGAAGAGGAAAGGGATGATGATGGTAGGCAAACAACTGTTCCACTTTAAATTAGCCAGAATCATTTTAAAGATCGCTCAGTGTGTTTCACTTTTCAGTTCCAATCTAAATGCACAGAGTGCAAAGTCCTCAATCAAACTTTATTTCTTGTCTCTTTTTGCAGTGATGCCATTTTGGGTGCCACTTCCACCCAGGCAAGCATGAATATCTGCTGAAGGAATACCACACAGCTACTGAAGGTGCATATTAAGCACTTTGATTTGCATGAAGGCAGCCATCACTCCCTGTTCTTGTCTATTATTTTGATAGAATACACCTCTCAAAAATTTTATTTTGACAGAAATATCCAAGTGCATATGAACAAGCCCTGTATTACTTTGGATGGTGGAATCACATTTACTGCTGACTGGCCCTTTCCTGGACAGTCGCCTGAATGCCCCGGTCATTACATTCTACGCATTGGGGCCTGTGGACAAATTAAAGCCTGGAACAGAGAGGTGTGACTACACTGTCTCTAGAAAATTAATACTGGTTCCTAGAAAGCGTACAAGCAGAAAAAGGCACACAAGGGTTAATGCAATTTCCATCCCAGCAAGTTTTGCTTGCCATTATTTTCTTTTTCTTTTCTCCCTTTTAACTGATTCATAGCATAAAATCTTCCTGGACACCTAATTATCAAGCTGGCTCCCAGTCACAGCTGTCTGCTTGGAGAAGCCATTACATGCAGCAGTTGAAGCCTCCATAATTCCCCAAACTTCCCGGTTGTGAATATTAAGAAAAGATTTTTACATGTCATATGCAATTCGAAGGTGGAGTGAATGGCCTCCACGATGACGAGCCCTGAATGCTTGTCCATCACTCCATTCACTGGTTACAGGTGGTCTCATTTTCCACTCTCAGATATCGGCCGGCTATGACAGCAGGCACTTAATTTGCATGTTCGACAGACAACAAACGGCCCCGTGCATGTCAAAATAGGTGGTGATGCGTGACAGTTTCTACACAATACTGTCTCCTCTTTGTGTGACCTTTGACCTCTCTGCATGTCTTTTCTCTACCATCAGAAAAAAAATTATAGATGCACTTCTCTGCTTTGGAATAAATTTGATACCAAATTGATTACTTTCCTTTCTTCTCCCTCTTCCTCCTCCTCCTCCTCCTTTTTTCTCCTCTTTTTAAAGGGTGCTATGCATCTGGATTTTCATCCTAACTGCTACAAAACTTGGCCAGAAGAGCCTCATAAAATTTAAAAATAGAGAGGCAGTGCAGACAGGAAGCTGTCTTGTCGAAACCCATTGTAGTTAAATTGCTTGGAACTTTTTAATAAATGTAACCTTTAAGAGAGAACTCTAATCAGGTTAATTTTTATTTAAGAAGATCATAAAATTAGAATCTTTAAGGCTTTTCTTTAACTTGTGTTAATTAGATTTCTGTCCTTGAAACACTTTTAATATTAATATTTCACCACGTTTTAAAATTACTTTCTTTAATTGCAGGTTTGGCCAGCCTGTATTAAATACAACACCAGTTATTCTAATTTTCGATAATGAGTGTGATGAGACTCAGCCCCTCCTTTTTAGTCTCCACAGAAACCTGCTAATGAGAACACAGCTCACAGGTCTACTTAAAAGGTTAAGACTATGAACCTGAAAGTGCCCCAGAGTGGTGTTGACGTCACAAAGTCCTGGGACCTCTGCTTTTGGGGAAATCCTCCGTGATTTATGCAGCGCCAAGATTTCAGCGGAGTGCCTCTCTGCTCTGTGAGGGCATGGGGCCTGACCCCGGCTCTCAGGGAACCCACATACCCCTTGTCTCACCAGAGAGGAGCATAATCCGCTCCCCAATCCTATTTTAGTGCTGGGTCTTGTTTTAATTAAGAATTAAAGCATGACAGCAGATAATCGCTCCTCCCGGGTATTATAAGGTTTGAGCTACAGCTGTGAACCCAGCACACCTGGGGGTGATTACCCCACAACCATCACACTGGGAGCCCCGGGAGGGTGTGTGGGGCACAGTGGCCTCCCAGGCCTGAAAATGGGGTGCAGGGGTGTCTCCCAGACTGGATGAGCTCACACAGGCACCCCCTGACCTAGACTGAGAATCAGTGAAGAGAATGCCTGGGTATCAAATTCCCCCTCTCCTGGGCCAGGCTCTGTGCTGTACAGATGCAGGAACTGAGGAGAGCAGGGTGCTCCAGTCCCATGATGCCAGTGAAGACTGAGCCCGCCTGCAGCCAAGTGCACCCTCCTTGGTTCCAACACCTCTAGTCTTCTCAGATCTGGGGATGCAAGTCTGGGAGGGTGTAGTTCAAGTTCAAACAAAAGTTAAAGAACACACTATTTTCAAGGAGATGATAGCCAGTCTATTGTTCACATTTCCCCCGAAAAGAGGTACCTGTTTTCTCTCCTGGTTTCTATGCCACAGGTGATACCAAAACAATTTAAAGGTGGGTCCAGTTCACAGCCTCCCTGGCTTCACTGCCACCCTGATTTAAAGCAGCATCTCTCCTGGTGCTCACATGTGTATCTGCACAGATCATTTCAAAGCCCAGCCTTCAATTTGGAAAACTGTGATTGCTAGGTTCTTGTGTGCGCACAGGTGGCACATTTCTGCGCTGCATCTTGGTGGGGAGTAGTAAGAGCGGAGCCCTTGCTGATATACAGGTAAGCATCAATCAGTGTCTGTGGGCTCACTCCACACCGCTGTGAGACAGCCCAGGAAGGAGCACAGGGCAGCTACCCTGCTTTTTGTGAGCATGGAAAAGTGCCCAGAGCCATGGACATCATGCTGGACAGTGTCTGTTCAAATCCCAGCCTTCCATCCCCTCGTCTGTAAATAGGGAACAATAATATGTATTTCCCTCAGGGACTTATTATAGAAATAAAAGATTAAATACCTGAAAAGTGCTGTGGGTTGAATAGCATGTCCCCAAATTTGTGTCTACCCAGGACCTCAGAATTTGGTCAAATTTACAATTAGGGTCTTTGCAGAAGTAAGTACTTCAGGGTATCTAGATGACAATATCTTGGATTAGAGTGGGCCTTAAATCCAATGATGTGTCCTTTTAAGAAGAGAAAGGACACCATGAGAGACACAGAGGAGCGACACAAGTGTGGAGACTGAGAGGGACTGGCATGATGCTGTCTACAAGCCAGGGAGAAGAAGGATTGCAGGTGATCCCAGAAACCAGTGGAGAGGCTTGGACTAGATGCACCTTCAGGGCCTCAGAAGAAACCACCCGTGACCCACCTTCATGGTGGATTTCTGACCTCTTGAACTGTGAGAGAATAAAGTTCTATTATTTTCAGCCACCCAGCATGTGATAATGTGCTGTAGCAGTCATAAGAAATTAATGCAGAAAGCATCTAGAATATTTATTGGCCCATAATAAAAGCCATGTGATTGTGTGTCACATAAAAATTAATATAGATTTTTTCAAAACCAGATACCTGCATGACCACAATCTGGAAATTAATGTGTATGACTCGCTTAGAAGACGACTGGCATCTAAGGTACCTCATAATATGAACACTGTTTCTAATATTGACTCCCGTGTCAGTCCTATGGCTGACATACATGGGTACATTGTTATGAAAAACATGAAAATGCAGTGGGATGCAGGGGGGTGCTTAAACCCCCTGGGGTTTCATCACATGGATGAAAGTAGGACACTCATCCAAAAGGAGGCGGTCTCTGAGGGGGCGGTCTCTGAGGAGAACCTTCCTGTGATTAAGAGTTCTTAAGGCAAAGTGGGGGTAGGGCAACTAGGGGCAGGCTCTCAGCCTTCAAGGAACAGGAGCCCACCAGATAGGTGTCCATTGAGCTCAAACCGCACTTATGGTGTGGAAGTCCCAGTGAAAGTCTTTTACCCCACATAACCCTTGCCATGTTCAGAGTTGACTGTGACCCTGAATTTATCATTTATTACTCCTATGTGTTTTTGATACTTATCATATATACCCTTTATCTTGAAACAACATATATTTTCTTCTTACCTTATTTAAATGGTGCATAAATATGGTGGGCTGGAATAGGAGTAAAAGGCAGAAAACTGTACTTGAACAACAATTAAAATAAAAAAAAATGTGGTGCAATATCCTGTCTGTAAGAGCCTCCAGTGTTGGTTTTGTTGCCCTAAGTTGTTGATAGCCCCAATGTAATGGATCACGGGTGGCAAACACAAGGCCCAGCAACTGAATCCCGTCCTCCACCTTGTTTTATCTGGCTCGGCACCTTGTTTCTCCCCTGTGGCAGCACCAAGCTCTCGCTTAACTGATAAGGAGCAGCTATGTCTATACAGTCCTAAAATTACATTCGGCCCTTTGAAGGCAACTGTAAAGCTGACGTGGCCTCTGGTGAAAATGAGCTTGACACCCCTGCAATAGATGGTAAGACTCTACCTGGATATATTGGCTGTTGATTCTCCTGTTGAAGTTATGTACCTGGATTCAGAATTGGTTGTGCAAACCTTTCTCTTATGGACATGCACGTGCATACCTCCTTGTGAACACATATGATAGAGTGAACACATGTAGACAAGGGGTTAGTGGGTATACAGCCTGTGCATCTGCAGCGTTTCAGGTACAAAGCTACTGCTCTGAAAAGTAGGTAGACCTATTCCAGTCCCATCAAGTTTCCTCCCTGTTCATGTGAGTCCCCATCTTGACCAACACACGTATTTTGAAAATCTGTAATTTTACCTGCCTGAGGAATAGGAAAGAAAATTTCCTGGTGATTTCAATTTGTGTTCCTTGATTATTAAATTGACTAAGCATCTATTTACTTAATTATCTGCCATTCCACTTCTGAAAACTTGCAGTTTACATGTTATTCATGGGTTTTTTGTTTTTGCTATTTGTCTTGTTTTTTATTGATTGGCAGTTTTTTCTGCATTTTGAGTGCTGTGCCTGTGTCGGTTTTATAGCTTGGAAAATCTCTTGATTGTATTTTTTGCTATTTTAATTGTGACTTTTGCTGAACAAAATTCTAAAAGTTAAGTAATAAAGAAGAGACTACCAATCATTTTCTTCAGTTTATTCTTTCCATTTTATTCAACTCTTCTTCAATGTGTTGTTAAGGTATTTGAAATGTTTAAAAATTTTCTTTTCGCATTTATATACTTACATAATCTTTTGAAGTTAATTGTTTTGTAACAGTAGCAATCTTTTTTTTTTTTAATTAAAAACAGTTGTGGCAGTTTACTTATTGAAATTTCCTTTCTGCAGAGCTATGTGCTACTTCTGTCATCTATGAGTTTCCCACAATGTGGGAACCTCTCTCTAGCTTTTCTGTTCTACTTTATTGTATTTTTTGCAGAAGAACCACCAGCTTTGTAACGCCTTGATAATGTAAAACAAATCCTCTTACCTTGTTCTTTAAAATGCCCAGGCTATTTACAGTGCTTTATTCTTTCAAAATCAGCTGAACAACTTTAATGGTGAAATGTTTTGGAATTTTAGTTGTAATTATGGGAAATATATAATCAGTTGGTAATTGAGAATTATAAATTGTATGTGTGTATCCATTCATTTAGGTGTCTATCAACGTCTCTTAATCAAGCATTATCATGTTCTTCCTTAAATACTTAATCGTCATTTGCTAGATTTATTTTAGGTAGCTTAAATCTTATCGTTATTTAGTAATCTTGCTTGTAATTACACTTGCTAAGTGTGAACAAGTGACTAATATAAATGTTCTTTATTTTATATATTCATCTCATATTCGATAGTTTGAACTAAATAACTTATTAGCTCTAATAATTAATCCGTAGATGTGGAAGGTTTTCTATACAGGCGGCATTGTCTCTATGACAAATTTTTGTTTTTCTTCCCACTTTTCATGATTTTATTATTTATTTGTTTTTTGTATTGCCTAGTGGACAAGGATAGAGTGCAATTTTGAATTTAGACCAGAAAAGTGAACATTACTGACTCATTAGAATCTGTTTCTAATGTTCCACCATTAAGCAGGTTTTTGGTAGATACTACATAAAAGTTTCCCAACTTTTTATAGTTTGCAATAAATTGTTGAAATTTATCTAGTTTTTATCCACATCTGTTGGGAAGAGGATACTGGGTTGAACACTTGTTTTATTTTTGAACATGTGAGTTAAAACTTTGATCTTCATGGAATTTATTGTGATATATTCTGTCAGCTAGAAAATTAAACTTAATTCTACTTTTATAACATGGGTGCTCATTTGCCTTAATGTGAAAGGTTGAGCACCAATCCATCATCATTTCTTCCCCATTTTCGATGCCACTTCTGTGAAATGGTGAATCCCTGTATGCACTGGTATATCTCTACATTGATGGCTTTTCTCGCCAAAAGTTATCAGTCTTTTCATGCGATTACCACCATGCTATGTTTCTGTAACTTTTATCAACTTTTAATGGCTGAAATGCCAGTTATTAAATGTTCTGCCTATTTCTGCAAAATTTATTGTTATTACTACTTTTTAATTTAAAATTCATTCTAATTCACATTTTTAATTAAATCACAATAAAATAAGACTGTGTTTGATAAGAACACTATGAACATTTTTATACAATTTATTTTGTGGACATATGTTTTCATTTCTCTCAGATAACTAGCTAGAGTAGAATTACTTAATCATAGGGCAGATCTATGTTTATCTTTATAAAAAACTACCAAAACATTTTCCAAAATGCTCTTATCATTTTACACTTCACCAGCAATATATGAGAGTTCCAGTTTCTCCACATTCTCGCTAACATTTGTTGCTGTCAGTTTTTAAATTATAATCCATTCCAGTGGTTGTGTTTCCATATTTGGGATACAAGCCTTCGTCAGGACATAAGGGCCAGAAGTGAATAACTCAGAAATCCATCAACAGGAACATGGAGAAGCAAATTGAGTCTAGTCATAAAACAGAGCACCACTCAGCTTTAGAAAGAAAAGGACTACTTACACTTATAGCAATAGGGAAGAATCTGATATAGGTTATCTTGAGCAAAATAAACCGGTCATAAAAGGAATATGTAAGGTATTATTTCACTTACATGTAGCACAAAGACAGGCAGGACTGATGCATAGAAACAGATATCCCGGCAGTAACTGCAGGTAGTGTGAGGGATGTAATTAACTGTCATAATGGAGCTTTCAGCAGTGATAGTATTTTGGTTGGAGAGATAGATTCATATATATATAAAACCATCAAAAATCATGCAATTATACACTTATATATCAATTTTACTCTAAGTAAATTATACTTAAATATTGGGAAGTTTCAAAATACATATTTTTTTCAAGATTAGTTTTTATCATATTTCTACCCAAAACTGATATATCTTTCATTTAATTTTTTTAATATCTCATGCTTTTTCATTTAATTTTTTTAATGTCGCATGCTTGAGTTCTACAATATTTTTCATGTAATGTGTATCCATTAAGTTGGTCCCTTGTTATCTTGACATTTTGTAACTTTTGTAAATGGAGTATTTCTTCCAGTATGTGTTAGGTTGATATTGGTATATCAATTTTATTTATAGACAGTCATCAGAAATCTTCTTTAAGTTGGCCTTCTTCAGCTTTCCATATTAAAAAATTTATAAGATTCACAAAGTAATATTCCACTCAAAACTTTTCACTGCTGTTATGACTTCTTTTGTCAAGTGCAAAGGCTAATACTTCCAGAGCAATCTAATAATTGTGACAAGGAAAAACCTCCCGTTTTTTATATTAATATACTGCAAATGGCAATCTAAACAGAATTATGCTGTTTTACTTGACTATATATAACATGTTCTTATTTTATTAAGAATTTTTTAAAAATAGTGAATAGTTAATGAAAAGAATGCCTAATCTATCATCATGTTAAAAGATGAACATGTTACAAGATTTCCTAATATAGAAACCTCTTTATTTCTTTGCCTTTATTGACAGACTTCACCAATTCATTATGCATATTATAGTAAGGTTACATTTCCTATTAACTAGTTTCATTTAGAATATTTTACTTAATATTCACAGTATTTTTTTATTTTACTTTTTGCTCAATGGTGTGGTTTTTAAATATTTATGTATATGATAGAATTAGATTTCTCTTAAGGAAGAGAATATCTATAAAAGCAGTGAAGATGATACAGATGTGTCTTTCTCTTGTAAAATAAATGAAATTGATAGTCTGCCTGGGGTAGGGATGGTGAATCCGAGCTGCAAACACATCTGAGGAAATGGAGGCTTTCTTCTGGGGTATGTCCATCTGAGATCCAGGACTCTGGTCCTAAGACAGTACGGCAAAGAAAGACATTCATGCTATGGACAGCCTGCCAGGGTGGCCACAGGGCATTGGTGACATCCTTGCTTAGGTAAAGTTTTTACTTTGGCCATAGAAAAATATATATAGCCTTTATGGCTAGATATGAAATTCTAGTGTCTCGTGATTTTAATTCTGTAAATTTCTTGCTCTGACTTTTCACACTGAATATGAACACAGAGAATGCAAGACCAGCCGACTTTTCCACTGTAATAGTGACTTGATCATTTGGTTTGAATATTAAACTGATCCTTTATTGGAAGTTGAACAAATGTGCTAGAATATACATGAATGCTGCTTCTTTTTATGGGATATAGTATGCCTCTTCAAGCTGCAGGTTGAGATTGTTTTCTATTTCTGGCAAATTCTCAGAAATAATACCTTTTACATAATTTGGTTGCTATTATTTGTTATTTTTGTTCCTCCTTTTGGGAAGGGTTACCAATTATCACACATTAGCTCTTTTTTTTCTATCTTATATATCTCTTTCTCTCCAACCTTTTTAAAACTTTTTGTCATTCCTAGAATTTTGCTTGCTTTTTATTTTTGCAGTTTCACTGTTTTCAACAATGATATTATTGTTCTTCTCTAAGATATCTTTCATTTGACTTTCAATGATTTAATAGATTTATTTTTACTTGTCTCCTGATCAGTTTGTTGGTTGATTATTTCTATCCTATGCTCTCTGGCTTTTGCTTTGTTTTACTTCCTTGTCAGGCCATATCTTTCCTGAGTCCTGGCATCTTGGGATTGTACTCATTTTTATTAAGGTGACTGTTTCATAATGTTGTCGTTGATTTGATGTTAAATTCATGGCTGGCCATATTTTACTATGATGAAGATTACAGATCATAGAGATTAACAGCCTGTGTTTAAGTTCTGGCTGTGTCACTTACATACTTGTGTCACCTTGAATTAGCTGTCTTCTGTTATGAAAACAGACTGGGAGAAACAGAGAAAGAGAGGGAGAGAGAGAAATCAGTACCAGGTATATAATGAACACCACTGGTGTGCAGATAAATGTTTAGTAATCGGTGCTTCAAAGGGAAAACAAAGTTTGAATACCCTGATTTGCAACATTTGTAAGTTTCCATGCTGTAAACCATCACCAGGAGCAATGTCAAGGCGCTCCTGCAATGTCACTGATCTTGGAGTTGGGAGGGAATGTGAGCAACTGTCCTTGCAGGTGGTAGAGCTGCGCCAGCGCCCCACTGCCTGAGAACCATGCACAGGCACAAAGTCAATGTCTTTGATCTGAATTTCCTTTACCCAATGGTGACATCCCACTGGTGGGAGTTTTTTGCCCGCTACTTGGTGCCCTCTCCTCCTTTTCTTCAGTGTCTGTAGAATGTCTAGTATGATGACTGTTCCTGTTTACATATAACTCAGATTTTGAATAGGTTAGTTTTCCTGCACTGAAAGTCTGCTGAGAAACATCTTGAGAGAAGTCAGGACCATGACATTGGGTTATTCACCTACTTGTACAGACCTGTGCATATAGAAGTGCATTCTCCACCCTTTCTCCTCCCCCAAACCTGCATCAATGTGGTGGAGATTTTTCGCCATGCAGCCAGCACCTTCTGTTCATTCTCCCATCCATGCAAATTAGCAACCCAAAAGAACCACTGAGCTCTGTTTCCACGTTTATTCCCATCTTTCCTGTTTCCTGACATCACACCAAGATACATCCACTGATTCTCTTCCTACCACCTTATGTACACTTTCCCATTTAACAGGATTGTGGGATTTTCCCTTCAGCGTGTAGCTGACTTCAAACGGTGGGTGCCAGCCACCTGGGCCTTGCTGTCTCCAGTCCTGCCCTCAGCACCTCTGCAGCTTTGCCCGCTCTGCGCTTGGCGTCCCTTCCTCACAGCCTGTGGTTCAGGCCTGCAGATGTCTCCTGAGTTCATCAAATATGGAGTTTGCATATATGCTTCCTGTGATCCTGTTGCTCTTGGGTGTTTTCCCAGAAGAGAAGGAGAAACTTCTCTGTTTGTTTGAAAGCAAGAGCCTAAAGCAAGAAAGAAAACTGTCTTTCCACTCCCACCCACCTCCCTCTCATCCTGCTGTCTCAGTCGCTCTCTGTATGTTGCCCCCAGGTACCTTCTCTTTCTCCAACGCCTCAGTCTCCCTCTTTCTCTCCTTTAGTTTTTCCATTGTGATGATTTAACATATATTTGTTTTATCCACCAAAAGAAAAAATGCAGAAGGCAGCAGGAGAGACACAAAGCAAAGAAAAAAAGACGTCACTGAGCTTGCAGCCCCGCCCCCCAGCTCCTCACCCTGCCCGTGTTCCCTGCACTGCCCACTGATATAACAGAAGATTTTCGGAGTGGGTTCACTGTGAAGTGTTTCTAACGTACTGGGCAGGGCAACGCAGAGAACAGTGCAGTGAGCAGCGCGTGCTTTTCACCAGCTCCAACAGAACTCAACGTCCTTGCTCCAGACCCTTAGTCAGGGAAGAAAAAAAAACACCCCTGTGTGCCCCTTCTCATTCCCAATGCCTTCCAGGTTTAACTGTTCCCCGTATTTTTCTGTTTAGTGTGCCCATGACTGTTCCATAGTAATAAATTCTATGCTTATGTTTCAAAGTTTATGAATGATACTGTATCACATGTATATATTCCTCCAATTTCTGTTTTCATCATGTATTTGCAATTTATCTATGCTTATACATCTAGTGCTAGTTCATAAATGTGAAGTGTTTATTGTTCCATTGTGTGTATGTGCTACAATGTATCTGTCCATTCTGTTATTAAAGACAGACTATAGATGTATGCATACATTTTACCTACATGTACATGCAAATATATTTATATACAATAAATAAACATCACATGTATATAATTATACATATATATAATATGTGCATGCACGCACATATACATGTGCATCACATGTATATATGTATATATATGCATGTGTAAGATGCATGTATGCAATGATGTAATATATAAGTGATATATCAGTAATATAATATGTGTTATATATACACAATAAATATATATGTATACATGTATATATGTGCATGCATGTAATGGTATGATATACAACATAGTAATATGTATATATATAATAATAGAATGATCTATAACATATGAATATATGCCTGCATGCACATATATAATAATGCAATATAATAATAAATGTATGTACATGTGTACATATATTTACTTATTCATACTAATTTAATATAACAGGAGGGCTACAGTGGACATCATTTTCCATCTCCCCCCACACACTCGATTCTTTAACTAATGCTCATCTCCAGCTCTGGGCCAGGCTGGCGGTGACAAGGCTGTGTTGGGGAGGGAATTTGCAATGGACTGGATGTTTCAGTACTCCCAAATGCCTACAATGAAAGCCAGTGTGATGATTTGATACTTGGAGGTGAGGCCTTTGAAAGGTGATTAGATTCTGATGGCGAAGCCCCCGGGATGGAATCAGTGCCCTTATGAAAGACACCCCAAAGAACCCCTCGCTACTTCCCTTCCTGCAGTGCGAGAACATGGAGAGAAGATGAACGTCTGTGACTGATTCCAGACTTCTGGTCTCCAGAAATGTAACAGGTTAAAATTGTGTTGTTTCAAACCAACAAGCTTGTGTTGACTTACTTAAGTGGCAATAGAAAATGCGTACAATAGTAACTGGGTTATTGTTTTATCTGGATTTTTCTATTTGTGATTTATTCACTCTTGGTCAATTACATTTCTCTTGAAAGTTGTCTCTGCTTTGTGTTCAGTTATTGGTCCTAGGCTTCCCTAGAAACTTGTTGGTGATTTTCACGTGCCCACCGCAAATGCACGTGGGAGTGAGAGATGACGGAGCCGCCCATGCCGTGGCGGGAGGAATGCGAGTGACGCATTCCGGGAATTAGACGGACTCCAGCAAGGCGTGGGCCTCACTGTGGAAGTGAGCCGGAGGACGCGAGCCTGGCTTCGTCTGAGGGGATTTCGTATCTGATGTCTGTTATCCATTCAATCTCACCTCCACACCACCCTCCACAGTCACGGCACGTCATCTCTCCAAGACTGAGGATTCTGTGTTCTTAAGTGCGGATCTCGCCCATGATTGGCAACACTCACCCCAGTCATCTAGCTTGAAGTGGCAACACATCTTACATGTCCTGTGCTTTTTCGGAAAGTCATTTTCCACGGGCAAGGAGTGGTGGACAAAGAAAGGAACAAAGGGAGTACCACTAAAGAATAAAGCTCGGAGGACATCGTCAGTTCTGAGAGTAGCTTGGTATGCAGGCATGGGAGTGGTGGGGACCATTTTTAGAAAGACATAAGCTTTATGGACATTTCCCCAGGAAACAAACACACCACACACAGAATTTACTTTGAATTTTAGAGGATGCATTTTCTCCCCAAAGGCCAGGTTCAAAATCCCAATATGAGGTAAAATTTATTCAAGCTCTGCAATTGCATCACTGACTTATCATACCCAAACTAAATAACGCAGAGAGAAAAAGCATGCAGAATTAAAATAGTGCCTCAGGAAACAGTAGGACTGCAACAAAGGATATGACATTTGTGTCATCATAGACCTCTTGAAGAAAAAAATGCTAAAACTTCCAACATTTGGGAAGAGACACAAACCTACAGATTTACACATGAACTACAAATATGATAAACCTAAAAGAATTTATGCCAAGACATATTATGATTAAACATATGAAAACTGAAGGCAAAAAAGAAATCTTGAAAACAGTATAAGAGATGGCACTTTACCTGTAGGGACATACACAACAACCTGGCTGAATCTCCAGAGAACTCTGCTCATTAAAAAATGACACTTCCCAAAGGTTACATACCATATGATTCCATTTTATCATGTTCTTGAACTAGGAAGATTATAGGCAAAGGGAACAGGTTGGTTGTTCATAACGGTTAAGGAAGATGTAGGGACTGGGAAGAAAGGGTTATGGCTATCAAAAGACAGGTGATTATCATGATGATTGATGTGTTCTGTATTTTGGCTATTAATGCTGATATTCTGGTTGTGATATTTACTATAATTTTGTAGACACTGCCATAAGAGGAAACTGGGTAAAGAGGACATAGTGTTTCTCTGCATTATTTCTTCAAAATGCATATGAATCTATATTTTTCTCAAACTGAAATGGTTATCTTAAAAAATAAATAGATGTTTGACATTTTCAAATGAACCAGATTAAATAGTTATTACTCTTTGAAGAGCTTTCTTTGTTAAAATAAATTTTACTGTTTTACTTTCTTCTCTTTCATTAAATATTATGATAAAAACAAAGTTTATAGAAGCTTCGAACAAAACAGCATTTTACTTTTGAGATAAAATCATATTCAAACTCCCCTCTATAATAGTTTTAGACACACATAAGCTCTTTTGTGGCTACCTATATTTTGCATTTATTTTTCTTGCATTGATTTTCTGTGTCTTACACAAACATCTAATAAATCAATCAGCACTTAAATCCACACTGCTGGAAATTAGAAATAAAGGGATAGTAGAGAATACTTTCATACAATTTGTCTGCTTTTGTTCGGCAACAGTCTTCCCCAAATTATAGTGGGTTTACTGAGAAAGTATCTGGAGAAAATCACAGTTTAATATTTAACTGAAAATAGAAGACTCAGTGTTGTACCACAGAGTTTCTTCTTCACTCGTGGATTGTTTGGCTTTACTCCATGGTTTGGAATTAGGCTCAGACCTTGAAACATGGTATCATTTGATCAACATATCCAGTATCTAGAAGTGGAACTTTCTGAGCCAAGAGTTGAACAAACGGTGCCTCCACTACCACAAAACCAGTAGTAGATGTTTTGTGTTTGGAAATCACACAACTGTTTTATTCAGGCTGAACTTTGTGGAGACCATTTGTGGTTAAATAATTAAATAAAAATACTTGAAGGCTAATTTGATCATTTTCATTTACTATACCACTGGGACACTAAAGTTTAAAATCCAATTAATGTCTGTCTTAATTATGACTCTTCTAACCCTTTTCCATTACATTCTCCAAAAACAGTCAGAGGGATATTTTGGAGCCCACAGGTTGTAAATTTGAGTCCACCATATACTATTCATTTTCCACAAGTAAAATATCAGCTTCATGATCAAATGTTTTTAATTTAAAAAAATGTAAACCATATCTAATTAGAACTTACATTATTTTCCAACATACCTTTCTACTATTTCTATAGTATGCCTTCAAATTTATATATTTCTACTCTGAATATCAACATAAGTCATAGAATTTTAGGAAGAGTTAGGGATTTTATTTAATTTTTTAGAGATTCATCTACCTTCCAATTGTGAACTTTGTTATAAAAATGTATTACTATTGCTATTTGGAAGTTCAGTTAGCTGTTGGGCTGTGCTGGTTTTGCTTATTATATAAGTCTGCTCTGCTGTTTATGTTGCTATTATTATTTACCTGAGTTAATTTTATTTGGATATTTTTCTCTCATGGCACTATTTCTTGAAAGATGAAAACTCTGACTATCTTCTAGTCTACCTCTTCCCATTAGAATTAAACCCACTGTTATCACATTTTAGAATGTTGTCATTATCTTCCTCCAGTTAGTTATGTGTAACTATTTTGAAAAAACAAAGATCAAAGTATTTAAAATTGATCTGTTTTAACTAAAATTTTTAAAATGTACTCAGTTTCTTTCTCAGTCTTAAAGTTTCTCTAAGAACACAGATTTATTTTCTCCATTGTGGCTTCCTGATAATCATGCCAGAAACTGGGTCTGATGTTGCACAGACCACCTGTTCAAGTCCTTGGTTTCCTATTGGAAACATCTAGTCCAAATTGTAGAGGTGTTTAGAAACACAGAATTCCAAGTGGGGTTTAATAATTGTGGGGCATTTTCAGTTAACTCAAGAAATGGGACAAGATGCTCACAAATCTGTGGAAGGTCAATTATGACTCACGTGGACACCATTAAGGGAGAGTAATGAAGAGCTGTCTCCATTTTAGATGTTTGACTACTGGCAGTCTTCTACCTTCACCCTTCTCTCTTTCCATCTTTACTCTGGTGAAGTCAGTGAAAATGCTCAGATGTTCTCTCTGCTTGTATGAGTAAGAAGTTCAAACCATACAAACAAGCCAAGCTCTCAGGCAGGAGCCCTCAGTCTGGCTCTACTCCCCAACTATAAATAAAGCCATGCCAGTTTCTCCACATGGCTCTCTAAAGCTATTTTCAGACCAGCTTGAGAGCCTATCCAGCCCTTTCTCCCATAAAAACCTCATTATGTCAATAATAAAACTGAACCCACTTATTATATGTATGAAATTATCCATCTCAACATCTAACCCACATTTTAACCAAAGGTGACTACAAAATAGATAAATAGATAGATAATTTGTAGATAGACAGATGACTTATTTAGTACTCTTATGAAGATGTTATAAAATATTACACAATCATTTACATCACTATAAACATCCAAACAACTTTTCTGAATAATACATTATTTTTGTCTTACCATTAATAAACAGTTAAACCCTTATTTAGTGTATCCACATTTTGATCCCTTGTGGACTAGTATCCTCTCCTAAAAATTATAGTCCTACTTATCCATTCTTATCCTAACATGCTTCATATAAAATAACTGGTGTGACATTTTTTTATGCTCACCTGAGGACATTTTTTTCATTGCTTCCAGAGAGAGGGGAAGGGAGAAAGAGAAACATCAATGTGAGAGAGAAGCATAATTTGTTGCGTCCCATTGGTGCCCAGGCAGGGGACTGTACACATCTGGAATTGGAGGTCATGGCCTAGGTATGGAACCCACAACTTAGGTATGTGCCCTGACTGGGCATTGAACCTGCAACATTTCTGTTATGGGTCTACACTCCAATCAACTGAGCCACATCAGCCAGTGCTGCTCACTTTGCTTTAAATGCACTGCTTTAGACTGCATCACTTACTGCACGCCTGCTCTTTGCCTGTATGTGGTATAAATAAATTATTGAGGCTAAGGATCACACTAAGAATTACTGTTTACTGCCACATGAGTTCAACTTCTATGGACAACAGAGTCATTGTAAAAATATAAATTCCAGGCTCTCCAGCAAACTTGTTCCTACTCTATTTCTATAAACTATTCAAAGCCAATTGCTTTTGTAACTATTAACTTAGCACTTGGACTTTATTAATTGAATGTAAGTTTGCTGAAGAACTAGTTGAATAAATAAATAGTGCATAATTTCCAAATCCCTCTCAATAACATTCCTCTCCAAAGCCAGATAGAGAAATGTGGGGTAAAACAACCTGATGGGCCCATCAACGGAGGCTCAGTGAGCATACAGATTCCTGATGGTAACCCTGACGATTTAGACACAGCTGTTGATGATAATCAGAAGTGTGTATTAGTCACTATCAAACAAGGAAAACTTGGAGGAAGTATTTATAATAAGAATTTCATCAATAACTTTAGAGTGGCACAATACCAGTTTACAAAAACCAAAGCTACACAAAACCTTCCCAGATGTGTGGGATCTGGAAATTTTAACCTAACTTATAGATTATCTTGAAAGAAACAACTATAAGAAAAAACACTTTTCGAATATATTGTTTCACTTCAAAAGATAGAATGAACAAAATTAAGTAGCCAGCATGTAATTCTAAAATGTCAAGTATACTCAGAACATAATATATTATGTTTGTGTTGGTAACTGTAATTTTGAAAAGTGTACTGAATATCTTAAAAGCAAATGTCACATCACAGTAGATAAATTTCAGACCTGTTTCTTTCTAATTTAACTGGAAGGGGAAAGGCCCAGAATTGACCTCTGATTCCTATGAATGTTTTTCTTAATGACCTACTTAAAGATATTGCTAGAAATCAAACCAGTGCATTCACTATAGAAAGGCAAGTTCCCAGGAAAACATCATGACACATGGGGCACATTCAAAGACACGGATGTGCAATGATCGCTGGTTGAATCCTTTGAGTGCTAGCTGAAGAGTAATAGCATATACCCTCATTTAAATCAGAAATGCTATTGCTGGGAGCAGACTTACTTACTCCAGAATAGAAGTTAATATTTACAAACCTATTAATGCCGCTGTACTATGACATAACTAGTCCACTTGGAAAATGTGATTGCTGTGTAAATGTTTAACTAATTAATAACTATGAACTTGCACTTAGAAAAAACATCTATTAGCTGAAATTTCAGTAGATTTTTTTATTCTTGCAGTGACCACAGGGACACTTTTTATATCCCAGAGGAAAAGGGCTCAAATGCATTTAGCCACAGACTGTCCTGAATTGAGAGCTCAGCATTGCCCATGGGTGTCTGTAATAGTTTTTGAGGGCTGCCATAACAATGTAGCACAAATTGAACAGCTATGCTGGGCCAGGAGCAAGCATCCCACCTGCAATTCTGAATATTTTTGCTCCAAGTTACTCCAGAGAAGTAAGGAACCTATAATGTCCATGGACTGTACTAAGGAAGAGCAAGACAGAGCACAAGTCTTCACATACACCATTGGCTGTCAACGGTTTTTCTGAACTCATGTTGTAGTCAGAAGTGATATAAATGCATTCAGAGTTAATTGATTGCAGAACAGTTTTAGACTTGAGATTAAAACTTTAAATGCAGATAGAGAAAATAATAAAAGTGCATTGACATTATTGTCTCTTTGCTAGATTTTTGACACGTGCTGTTTCTAACAACTTGGAATATTAAGTGTATTTGTTTGAAGCAAATTCCCTGCCTTGTTTTTGAAGAAATGCATGACTGTCATCATATTCAGAATCTCAAGAATGGTTTTATTGTTTTGGTTTTGTTTAAAATAAGAAAAAATGTAGGCAGAGTTTCCCTCCACTATTTTTATATTAGACTTGATATAAAATGATAGATCATGTTGAATTCAATCAATATCTAGTCATCTCGAAAATCTAAAACTTTAAATCTCGTGAAATAAGAATAATATTTCAAGAGGAATCTCATGTTTCATAAATGTATGCAAAATATAAAAAATGTACTTGTATTAAAATATTAGGTTTAAAAATGTACATTTTTAATCTATACAGTTAAGACCATTCAGAAAATGAATTTTATTTTCTAATATCTACAAATTACTTCTTTATTTTAATTAATGAAATAATTTAAATATTATTCAATGGAAAAGAAATATCTCTTTTTAATTTCTACATATTTCTGCCTTCTAAAAGATGTTCTATGACAATGTCACATTATATGATGTATTCTGGATATTTATGTTTTGGGTGCTTTCTTTTTTGAGGTTATCATTTTGATGTTAAAATGACAAAAGTCAGTAAGCTAAACTTTACTAGTAATTCTTCTCTCATTTGAGGACTTCAGAATCCTCACTTCTCCCTGTAGTAATCAATTTTTCTTCTCATTCAAAACCCAGTCTTTTTTCAGTGACCATGACTCAGTTTTCCGGTCACAGTTTAGATGACACCTTCCTTCAAATCCATAAAAGGTGTGATTTGGGGGAAAAAAGTGCTCCTCTCAAAATCACACTGTGCTATCCTAACCCATCTGGTGTTCTAACTTCCTGCCCAGGGTCCTTGTCTCCCCCAGGCCCAGACGTGCAGATAAGGGCAGCACTGCATCTGTTCTGTTCACTGTTGTGTCCCCCAGAGCAGGGAAATGCCAGGTGCAAAGCAGAATCCCAATCAGTATTTGTTTAATAAATAAATTCTCCTTATAATTTTACTTTTTAATTATGGTAGCATGTAGTTGCTCAATAAGTGGTATTTAGTTTAATCACATACAAAAAGTGATAGCAGCTGTCTATCACTCCAAGGAAGACAGAATGGGTGTCTTGCATCATTATCAGAATAAGTAAAATTTTGTTAAAAAGTAGTGGTAACACAATATACAGAAAAGTATAGGAAGAAATCGAATCACTCATACATTGCTGGTGGGAATGCAAAATGGCACAGCCGCTTCAGGAAACAGCTTGGCAGTTTCTTAAAAATACTACACGTGAAATTATTACAGGGCACAGTAGTTGCACTTTTGGGCACTTATCTCGGAAAAACAAAAACCTATACACAGATTTTAATGACTTGCTCATAGAGTGAAGTCCCACATCAGGAGAGACAATGGGAAAGACGGAGGAGTACCACACCCTTGGCTACTCTGGTGCAATGGAGCCGAGGTTCTGCTGGTGGGAAAGGCAGGCCTTCAGGAGCACAGGCTCTACAGTCCTACTTGAAGAGACTGACTGTTTGCAGTGAAGAAGAGAGAACTCCATGTCTCAGAACGTTATTGGAACAATGGGAGATCTTGGAAGAAAGCAATCAATGGGCAGCTGGTAGCTCCATGATACCAACCTTTCAAAGAACTTACTTCAGTTTCATTGATTTTTCCTCTATTGCTTTTCTAATCTCCATTTCATACGTTTTTACTGTAACTTTATTATTTATTCTCTTTGGTTACCTTGAATTTAGCTTATTCTTTTTCTAGTTTTCTCTAAGATAGGAGGTTGGATTATTGATTTGAGACATTTCCTCTTTTCTAATGTATACATTTTGTGCTATAAATTCCCCTTATCTCCTCGCTAATGCATTCACGTTTGGGACCTTCTCTGAAAGTCCCCCTTCAGTGTTGACATAATCTCTGCGGAAGTTGTCCCTGCACAAACTTTTCTTTGTCAAAGAGCTGTCTGGGCCTTCCTGGAGAGGAAAGCTGGAATTTGTCTCAGTCTTTATTGTATTTTCAGTATAATGCAGAACAAATCATGTAGTACATGAAGGTAATTTGTATATTTTAAAGATGAATGTATAATAGGACTGTCACCTCTACAGTTTGTAAAGCTGTGTTTAATCAGAAACCAAAAGGCATAGGTGGTGCAGTTCCATCAGAACAAACAGAATGTATGGATCAACCTTCATTGTGAGAGAGTAAACTCTCCAGTTATCTCTCAGGAGTTTTTTCCAGATTTTTGGAAGTGTTAGAACTTCGCTGAATATAAAGGACTGTTTTTAAGATGCGAACACAAGGACACGACTGTCTGCATATTCAATAAGAACATAATAAACGTGCATGCACTGTGGGACGGAGAGTTCCTCAAGAAACTGGCAAAACAAAGCTTGACTAGTGAAACAACCTTGATTATAATTCCTTAAATGTGGAGATTATTTGTAAAATATTAGATGGCAAGTAACAAACCAATGAGCAACTTGCTCACAACATTAAATGACAAATATGTTTTCTACTTAGTGGAATCTAAACAAATTCATATTTCTAAGAACTTCTAAAAATACAAGATTCTAATTTTTAAAAATATCCTTTCAGAGGAATGAGAAAAGCAAAACACACTAAAATTTATGGAATACAGCTATGGCAGTGGTCAGAGCAAGGCCTATAGCTATAAATGTGAATATTTAAAAATAGAAAGATATCAAATAACCTAAACTTCTATCTTAAGAATTTGAAAAAAGAAAAACAAATTAAATCCAAAGCTAGCATAAATAAGGAAATCATTGAACATGGAATCTGAAATAAATGAAATAGAGAATATAAAAATGATAAAAAAGACAAATAAAACCAAAATTAGTTCTTTAAAAAGATCATGAAAGTGGACAAATATTAAGTAGACTAATGAAAAAAAATAGAGTACAAATCAAGAGTGAAAGAGGAGACATCACTGCAGATCTTATAGAAATAAAGAAGATTATAATGGAATGCTATACATAGCTTACATCAGCAAATTAGGTAACATTGATGAAACACCTGAGAAATAAAATGTAGGGGAACCGATAGTATAGGGCTCTAGAAAAGGGTATTTTCCCTGCCTAGAGATGTTCCTCTAACTCTGAGGCATTCTTGTCTTGTGAGTTGGGGCCCTGCCAGATGAGTGGAGGGACCACTAAAGTGCGTAACCCTTACCTGAGTCTGAAGGAAATTGTTTTTTTCTTGATTCATTGGCTATTATTAGCTCTCTGCTGAGTTATAATCACTTCACTGCCTTTAATAGAATTATTATTTTGTTTTATCAAAAAAGCAAAAACAAAAATCAGTCGAATCCACGAAGTGACTCTGAAAAATATGCTTTAATGCATTCAGATTTAATGTAAACATTGCTGATATATGAGGTCTGACCAGTAGGTATTCAGCCATATAATATGAAAAATAGAGACATATATTAAAGAAGATACAAGAAACATTGTACTTAGGACAAGGACCCCTCAGTCCCCTTCAAAGAAGGCACCTTGGGACCTCACACAATGGCCATCAGCTGCCCTGTCATATTTTCCTGAATCTCATTGACAGTCTGAAATACCTTCCTTTTCAAAAGTGATTTTAGTTTCGAGAAGAGCCAGAAGTTGCAGGGCACCAAATATGGGCTGTAGTGGGGCTTAGTCACCTGGGTGATTTGATATTTTGCCAAAACAGTCTGCATGAAACAGGATACATGAGCAGGCATGTTGTTGTGATGAAGCTGCCAATCACCAGCTGCCCAGAGCTGCAACCTTCTAAATCATCCGAATAGTTTCCATAGAAGAATGCTCAAGCTTAATGCAAAATTTGATGTAGATTTGTTGCTCTACTCACTCATTTTGAATGCAAAGGCCACACAGTACACATGCTCACTCAACGCTGTCTACCGCACCCACTGACTAATACAGTGAAGCCGTCATTGTTCACACACAAGCATTCCAGTCCTCTCTCATTGGCTGCCAGGTTACATGGATGTCTCACAAACCGTTCTCATCATACTAACAATGGCCGAACTTTTTCTGGACAGACCTCATACTACCTTGCGTTGCATTTTAGTATCTATTTTTTATAGCATTATAAACAACCAAATTCTGTTGAATAAATATAGTCAACCTACGTTGATTGACTTACTTTTACCATTTTATATGATATAGAAATATAAGTTTTTAAAAATGTATTATCAATTGTAACGAAGAGTAGACAATGTTCACATGGCACATGGCGCTTCCCCCAGGTCTGTTTGGACTCACATTCACTGCATGTTGGGCTTCCCTTACAATCATTCATTAACTTTTTCATTTGCCAAGTAAGTGCACTTGCTGTTCATGTACCTATAATATTATGCTATTATTTGCAAACAAACAAAAATGTATATGTAATTCCTGGATAAACTGATTTAAGTATATGAAAATACTTTAAACTAAGGGAAATTTCTGGTGTCATGTAGCCACTTGCTTATTTATCTTAAGGCCTTATTCAAGAGAAAATGGAAAAAAAAGAGCTACTGTCATTCCCAGGATGCAGGGGATGAAGCAGAGCAGAAAGGTGCCCACTAGGAGTCTGGAAACATGGGTTCTGGCTTTCATTCTGGGCTGACTGTTGGAGCCGTGGTCAACCCTTTCATTTCCAGGGATCCTGTCAAGTCTATACTCCTATAGCTACCATTCTAAAAGCTAAGTAGCCCTTTCCAAGTTCAAGGCAATATTAATAAAGCTTGTTTATCAAGAATTAAAAACTCCAGCATTTTTAAAGATTACTACCTAATGCAATATCATTTTTGCTTTGAGAAATTCCAATATATACAACTTATACATTTATATTTATAATCAAAACCACAAAAGAATCAGTAATTAGAAGATAGCAATTTATAGTAATTTAAGGCAGATTGATGTAGATGCTCATTCTCCCTTTTAATCATTACCAGGACAGGTTTACATGTTAAATCTAAAAATAAATTGTTTAGGTGTTGACACCTATAAAGTCTCTTATTAATTACCTTAATGTCATGCCTTAGAAAAGCTTAAGTGAAAATTTTAAAATGTATTTATTTCTATTCAGGCTTCATCACATCTCTAATGATGCAATAAAAAACTCAACATTTGGGTTTGGATATTTGTGGGTTTTGATTTGTGATGTGCCACTTGTTAGCTCTGTGATGTTAAGTGAGCTGCTACTCTTCTGAGCCATGACATTTAATTACAAAGTCATAAATACTGTATTATTCAGTACCACACTTGGGAGTAAAATAGATGGATGATTAGAGAAATATATATCTAAGGGTATAAGCATACACAAAGTTGAAATTTCTAAGAAGTTAGTATAATTATTATGATTACCACCACTCATGAAACTCGCTTGACTAAAGATGCAAAGCTCAGGTGCATTTCAACAGCATGGCGTAATGAGACCCTGAGTTAGGGAGTAAGCAACAGGAGCGCTCATGTATGGAAGTAGACATAAACAGCACACTTCTTTGTCCATTACTGAGTGTAATTCTCTTAGTTCAGAGGACAGAAGTTGGAAATTTAGTTTAACAGTGATAATAAAATACAGGTAATCCATGAACACCTTTCCATCTCAGTATCCAAAAGGTTACTTTGTGTAACCACTGAATGATGTTGAAACAGGATGCCTCACGCCTTTCAAGAGCGAACACTTTCTTAGTGTCCGCTTTGTAAATCAGATTACATCATTTCGCAAATAAAGAATCTCTTTTCAAAAACAAAACAAAACACGACACGCAGTACTGGGTGAATTCCCAACTTGCAGTAACAATATGTCTAACAAGTTTAGCTAGGCCCAAGGGCACTCAGCTGAGAGAAAGCCATCGGGGCATAGTGTGCGTGGCATTTTGCCACATCAGACATGAGCTTTCTGCCACGTAAGTCCACTTCTGAATCTCTCCATGTCCTTGATGTAATGACTAAATTGTTACTGGTACAGATGGAGTGCCATCAAGATCTTGAAATCCCTCAGAGGTGACCATATGGTTCCCCTCACCTTTTAATATTTAATGATGGTCCTTGGGCACTCTCCAATTATTTAGAAAAAATAGCATGAGGAAAGACTATTTTCACACCAATTAAAAATTTTCTACCAAGGAAAACCTACCCTACAAGATTTAAACTCCTTCAAAATGGGAATTTTACTTGAACATAATAAAATATTTCCTAAATTGTTTGAAGACCCATTATCTTTTGATGTTTTTCTCTTTTGAAATATAACCCATCTCAGATACCCTTTCAAGATGTTAATTATATTTATATGACAGGATTCTAACACAAAGCTATGGCCAAGTAGAAATATTGGGACAAAGACTGATAACTCTTCTACCTTCCAAAAAAATGCAAATGACAAGCTCGGCTTTCTCTGTTAACGTTATCATATCAGATGCACTCAATAGCAAGATCGCTGTCAAGTGCAACTAACTGCCCTAGAGTTCTAGGTTCTGCTGCTTACCTTAGTTTTATTTAGAGGAAAAAAAAGCTTTTAACACTGAGAAGATCTTGTTTAAACACTTCTGAAGGCTGAATCCTGATCTCGCGGGCATATCGTTAAGAACCGAGCTCTGCCGTGGAGATGTGTGGAGCTGAGTAAGCTTGCGTGAAACCAGCAGATGCGTCTGTATGCCTAAGTCACAGATCTCACTGGGGAAGCTATTAGCTTATACTTGGAAAGTAGAATTCATGGTGTGTGGTTAGTATTTCATCTTTATTTAGTAAAGTTGTTTCATCAGCAGGTTATTTTTCTTAATTCTTGTTTCCCATCCAGTTATTTATGTTTTCATCAATAATTCACAATAGTCAAGATATGGAAACAACCTAAGTGTCTGTAATAGATGAATGGATAAAAAAGATGTATTATATATACATAATAAAATACTACTCAGCCATAAAAAAGATGAAATATTGTCTTCTGTTACAATATGAATAAATTTTGAGGATATTATGCCAAGTGAAATGTCAGTTAGAAAAAGACAAATTTTTATGATTTCACTTATCTGTTAAATACAAAACAACCCCCCCCAAAAAATTAACAAAGCACAAAACACTCATAGACACTGACAATAGAATGATGGTTACCAGTGGGGAAGGTGGGTGGAGGAAGAGTAAATTGAATAAAGTGGCTCAAATGTATGGTTACTGAAGGAAAGACAGACTTTTGGTAGCAAAAATGAAGTACATTATACTGATATTGAATTATAATGTTTTACACCTGATGTTTATATGATGTCATTAACCAGTGTTACCTCGAGAAATTTAATTTTTAAAAAAGGAAGTGTATCTGGTACTTTTTGCTATATAGCTATTAGCTTTCAGATAAAACCAGCAGTCATTCCCTCCCACATGCAGATATCATAGTGTCCACTAATTAAAACAAACAAACCAAACAAGAGGCCATCCAACCCTGCAGATTGGTTAAACTTTACCAAATGTGTCCCTTGCCATTTGACTGGGAAAGTCACCTGGAATCATCGCTCCATTTACGCCCTACTGTTTCTTTTGTAGATTTAGTCACAGCACACTGTTTGGTGCTAATGTGTAGGCTTGACTGACATCTGGAATAAGCTGCTAAGGCGAGAGTTTATTTTAACAAAGATGGGATTGAGAAGAGGTTAGTCCCTTGCTTCACTTCCTAGTGTCAAAAAAATTTTGCTCTATTTTGATACTTGCCTTTGTTTCCTTCATTGGGGAATTAAACTTTATGATAAACAGACATTACAACTTGTTTCAGGAAGTGAATGGCTGTGGCTTTGATGGATGCCCCTGGCTCGCTCTAGGCTGCCATTCAGTAATTGCTGCCACCAGGCACAGTGTAAACCCACCTGCCTTCAGCCCTCCTTTTGGACAATACACCCTCTTTAGAATCCTCCTGCTACCCTTGAGCTGATTTTAATAGTTCCCTCGCCATGTCCCCAGGCTAGCTATCTTGGCACTAAATCCTCCATCTTGTAAAGCCTAGTTGCTTAGGTAACACTTTGCTCTCTCCACTGTGATCTTCTGTGATACACACAATCTTTCTTCCAGATGGCTTGAAGGGATAATCACATAATTTACTGGGAGCCACATTCAAGGTAGTTTTCTTCCCCTAGAAAAAGGGGCAGTAGAACATAATTATAAATATACTGATAATGAAATAATCTGGACCACTAGAGGCAAAACTACATTATGAAATTATGAGTCATAAATTTGTTTACATTCCATTTTACTTGAAATTAAATTATTCAGCCCTCTCTTCACCATTTGGAACAAGGCACTCTCTAGGCAAGAGGAAATTTTTCCTCATTCAGGCCTCTGGGGAAAATACACCTCCCAATTGTCGAGTGGCTGTGGACAAGCCATGTCTTCAGCTAGATGACGAAAGTCTGAACTCTGCCATAAAGGCCAGACAAACCTCAACTAAATGAAAGTTTTATGAACAAGCCACTATTTCCTGAGACAACAGGCAGATTTATAACATTTCAGGTCTTATTGGTTGCGATAGGATAGGCAAAAGATTTGTAATTTTTAATCTCTTTAAACCTTGTAACAGGAACAGTGGAAGTCTCAATGTCTCACTGGAGCTGTGAATGAATATTTGGGGGATAAGCAGAAAACAGTAATTTCATGCTGACTTACTGATTCCATCATGTGGTCATGCATAGTCCCTATTTGTCTTAGCACCAAAAGGTCATATTTGAATTATTTAAACCCAGTAGAAGAATAGAAACTACGCTTTGACCATAAACTTGTACCACTGCTGTATATGTTCTAGCTCAGTTTTTCCATAGAATGATGTATGAATATAAAATGCTCTTGTAGGTGACACTGGACAGGCATGTTCAAAAGTAGAAGAGGAGATGATAAAATAGACATTGCCTGTACTTTCAAACATGCATGCTGGGTTCTCTGTTCATTAATTTTATAATTTTATAACTAATAGCACTGTCTTCATGTTTGCTTTAAAGCAGAGAGACTTCTAAATCTGTGTTCAATCCATGTCAGGCATACCAACATCTCAAAATTCTGGAGGCATTTAGGTTGCTTTTTCATTCAATGGGCAACTCAGCATTTATTCTTGGCAACTTCCAGTTTAATAATAGCTTGATTTTTTTTTGGTAAAAACCCAGGAAGATATCCCAACAGGAAAATATTCACAAATGGATCCAAACTGTGGTAGAGAATCAATTTGTGGGTCTTTTATCTTCCTTTGAATATTCCAAAAATGGAAATATCAGGGAAGAGACAAGGAGAGGAGTGATTTTTATCTCACAACTTGTGCAAATGTCTGAGGATAAAGGGGAAATCAGTCCTTATTTACTCAGATTTTAAGAAAAATTCCTCATTTCTTCTTCATTTTTTTTATTCAGTTTTGTCTTTGCATGCCTTCTCTGAAAGTATGTCAAACCAAATTTTTTTTTAAATTGAAACTTTATTTGTCTATTGCAAATGCAATTTGTATATATATGTATAATACATATATGTATATATGTGTGTGTGTATATGTATTATATATGTGTATATGTACACATACTCAAGCTCTGCTGGGAAGAAGTGCAAGCTTTGTTAATGTAACAAGAACAGTTTGTGCAACATCAATGTAACCTGGCCGCCAAGGAGAGTGGACTGGAATGCACACGCATGAACCATGACAACTTCACTGTACTAGCAGTCGGAGTGGTAGATACCATTGAGTAACATGTGGGCATTGTATTCAAAATTACTGAGCTATTAGAGCTATGAATCTGCATCAAATTTTGCATTAAGCTTGAACATTCCTCTGCAGAAACTATTTGGATAATTAAGAAAGCCACAACTATGGGCAACTGGTGATTGATAGCTTCATCACAACAAAGTATCTGCTCACTTATCATGCCTCATCTCTTGCAGAGTTTTTTGGTTTGTTTTTTTTTTTTTGTGAAATATCAAATCACCCAGTTGACACAGTGCAGACTTGATGCCCTGTGACTTCCGGCTTTTCCCAAAACTAAAATCACCTTTAAAAAGGAAGAGATTTCAGACCATCAGTAAGATTCAGGGGAACACAATAGGGTAGCTGATGGCTATTGGGACAACTGAGTGAGGTCCCCAGGTGCCTACTTTGAAGGGGACTAAGGCGTCATTATCCTATGTACAATGTTTCTTGTATCTTGCATCTTCTTCAGTAAATGTCTCTATTTCTCATAATACATGGCTGAATACTTTCTGTAAGTAACAATTTTTAGATGTGTGTGTATATATATCTATATATTTGCATGTGCTTTGTGTTAGTGTATTGATATTTATGAGTACTCCTGAAATACCTGCCGTAGACTAGGGTGTCCCTCTGTCTCCAATGTTCAGCTCCATAATTATCCTTTCCTGCCTTGTCATATTCACACTGTAAAATGAGTTATTACCAAGTTGAGTTAGGCTTAAACATCACTTTCTTACAGCTTGGGAGACTTTCATGTCATTATTCCTCAAACACTTGTCAAAATAACACATTTATCATATTAGATATTTTGATAAAATAAAACCACTGCTTGAATGTAAAAAGCTTATTCAAATCCAAGGACATTTTTCTGAGCCTGAATCATTTGATTTCTCTGTAGTATTTAACACGTTCTCCCTCCCTAAGCTTTCCCTTGCTTTAATGGTAAGACTCCTGGGTCTAAACCCAATACCTCTTGACCTTGGGCACAGACTCTCATTCTCCGGAGCTCTTTAGTGCCCGGGTCATCAAGACCTCATGTTCATGTTGACTCCTCAGGTATGGATTTGCTTATCCCAAAAGAGTAAGTAAGAAGACAAATGTTTGATGCTACCCAAATTATCTGGACCAGCTTTCTCACTCTTGAATGAGGCTGAGCATTTCCAGATGTCTTCCAGAAACCCCACAAAGCACTTCCAGATTGTTGTGGATTAACCTGAAAGCATGCCTCCTTTGATTTCACCTCTGACATATAAAGAACTTGGAGCTAACACTCCCATTTTCATAAGAAAAAAACAAACCCACTGAAAATCAGTGAGTTTCCTTAGATCCGTGGAAGATTTGAGGTTGCAAGGCCAATTGCTACCCCCAAATCTTCAGAGAAAGATAGAGCGTCACATCCAAGATCAGCTCACCTGGAAAATAAGTTGCTGAGTCGTGAAGGGGAAGGGATATTTCAGTGGTCATTTTGATGAATTGTTGGAGGCTAATTGTAAACTAGCATGTGTTCAAAACTTCTGGGAACCTAGTCTTTGGTCATCCCCACACTGTGGTGGGTTTTGCCTCTAGGAACCCCACCAGGTTCTCATGCTGAAGAACTAAGAAAAATCCCTAAGTGTACAGGAAGGAACATAACAAACTTGAAATATTGTTAGAGTGTTTTTTTGCCAGCAAAACACTCAGAGCCTCGTCTGCCATAGTCAGCAGGGTAATTACCTACCGCTAGTCCTTGAGAACATTTTGATCTCACCTAAGGGCTCAAAAAAAGGCTAAGGAACATGCATCAAGGCCAGACACAGGAACACAGGCTTAGACTTCATTATAATAGACTAAGACTTCAGTATAGGCTGAGGCTTCATTATAAAATTAGAGAATGCTTCTCCAACTCTTCAGGGTTCTTGTATAACAGTGAGTCACACCTGTGAAAAGTGCAAGAATCAGACTGTATTTAAGAGGAAGTTCTTAGAAAAACAAAGCAAAATAAAACAAGGGCGCCAGAGGAAATGGAAGCTCTGAATGCAGCCCAGCTCCCAACATAAAACAGCACACTAAAGCCTGTCTACCTAGAATCCTCTCACTGGAGATACTGTGCCCAGTTTTCAATAAACAATTACAAAGTATAATAAAAGGCAGGAAAAGGTAGTCTAAAGTCCAAGTACAAATTTGTACCCGATTCAGACATGACACAGAGCTTGAAGTTATCAGTCAGGGAATTTAAACCAATTATGATTAACTTCTTAACAGCTTAATGGGAAAAAAAAACATGCAAAATCAGATGTTAATGTACAAAAAGTGGTAGAAACTCCAAGAAAGAATCAAATGGAAATCAGGGACACTATAATAGAAATAAAGAATGCCTTTGAAACTTGTCCTTTTCATTGTGTTCCGTTTCAAAACCAAATACCCCCATCTATCTCTCCCTTCCTCTCCTTTATGAGTCCCTTTCTTTAATAACGGTCATGGAGAGGAATACAGCACTGGCGTGGTGCATGCCTGGATTTGAATTCCAGCACTCGAAATCACTCGCCAAATCTGTGATCTTGGACGAGTTATTTAATGTTTCTGTGCCTTAATTTTTCTACTTATAAAATGGGTCAATCATAGTGACTATAGACCAGGTACAATTTTGATTATGAAAAAGTTAATAAGTATAAAGTATATAGTACATTATCTGATGATAAGAATAGTTACCTAATGTTTGGGACCCAGTGCAAAATTAAAATGTAGGGCTATTTGTCTAAAAAAATGACTAAGAATTTCAAGATGGAGAAGGCGGAGCACTAAACCCAGTGTGGGACCCTTCTGAGTGCAGGGCCCTGTGCACCTGCGTGGGATGAACGTGAAAGACATGCTTCACCTGACAGACGAGCAAACACTTCCGCGCAGCACCGGCAGCAATCACAGGGTAAAAGATAGAGCCTGGAGCTATTCCTAGCGTTCTGCACCTTCCTTTGCCCCTACATTTAACTGGTAAATAACTCTTACCATTCCTTACAGGCTAAATAACTCCCAACATTTTGTTTTCTCTCTTCCTAAAGTTACAATTGTATCTAATCTAAATACTGCAATCAACTTGCAATTGGCAGTTGTTCCTCCAGGCCACAGGTGGCAAACACAAGGCCCACAGGCCGAATCTGGCCCTCCACCTTGTTTTATCCCGCCAGCACCTTGTTTCCACCCAGAGGCAGCGAGAGCTCTCAATTAACTATTAAGGAGTAGTTGCATTTACACAGTGCTGAAATTACATTCGGCCCTTTGAAGGCAACATCGAGGCTGATGTGGCTCCTGGTGAAAATAAGTTTGACACCCCTGTCTGGGCCAGCCCTTTCCTGTTCATCCTTCAGACTCTCTTATCAGAAGAATCATTGCTACACACAATCTCATTACTTCCCTTCTTAAAATCGCCCAGGGCTTAAAACAGAGTTCTGCCTTCCAAGGCTGGAGACACTTTCAGGTCTCACTCCTGACCCTGCCCACCTTTGGGTCCATCCTCATCTCTCCCCCACCCTCCCCTCAAAACTTCTCTTCCCAAATAATACCAAATTGTCTATAGCTCCTGGCAATTATTTAATAAAATTCTTGTCTTTTTTCACATGTACAATTTTCCCTCCACACTGACTTGTTTAGTGCATTTTCCTGCACGCTTTACGACCTCATTCTTACACCTCTTTTGTGGGGAATTCTTCCCCATTTTTCTCTAGAATATGACGTTTTCTCCTTTTGGTCTGGACACCTCCTGGTCTCACTTCTCTACATTTCTAATTATGTTGCAGTGATGACTGACTCTATATTGTCTCTCTCACCCACTCATGTGTATTCCAGGTGGTACAACTTTCCATGTGTACCTCGATGATTAGAGCACCTTCTAATTACAGTCTTTGCAAAGTATGTAGCAGGTGCTTAATGAATGTTAGAGGACTGTAGAGTAAATGCGTGATTAAATAAGTGACTGGAAGAATTAAAATAATAAAAAACTCACTTTCAAACCAAGAAAGCAAAAATGTAGAAGGACTTAATAGGCATTAGAAAAATAATTCCTTATATGCAAAAGATTTTTTAAAAATTCTAAAATATAGATTTGTTTTCTCTTGTGTTATATTTTATGTATTTTTTCTCTCTCCAGTAAAGTTAGGTATTTTTGAAGATAGAAATAACTTTTATTTATTTACTCTTTGTAAATAATTTTAGATGTTTAGAAGAACTGCAAAGGTATCAGATAGTTCCCCTTGCTCAGATAGTTTCACTCAGCTTTCTCTAATATGAATAACTTATATGACAATAGTACAGTTATAAAACATTTATTCATTAAAATTGACCTAATACCATTAATTAATTGTAGAGTTTACATAGCTTTTGTTTTTCATTTGTCCACCAATACTGGCTTTTGCTTCCAGCATGCCACCCAGGACTCCACGTCCCATTTAAATCCTCATGTCTCCTTAGTCTCTTTCAATCTGTCAAAATTCCTAGTTTTTCCTGTTATTTCATGACTTTGAAACTTTTTTTAAAGATTTCATTTATTTATTTTTAGAGGGGAAGTCAAGGCGAGAGGGAGAGAAACATCAATGTGTAGTTGCCTCTCCCGCTCCCCCTGCTGGGGACCCGGCCTGCAACCCAGGCGTGTGCCCTGACTGGGAATCAAATCGTGACCCTCTGGTTCACAGGCCTGCGCTCAATCCACTGAACTACACCAGCCAGGGCATGATTCTGAAACTTTTGAAATGTATTGGCTGGATATTTTGTAGCATTTTCCTCTGTCTAGGTTTATCTGACTGTTATGGGCTGAATTGTGTCCTTCCTAACTTTTACCACCTCAGAATGTGACTATATGAGGAAATTGGGCCTTTGAGGAGGTAATTAAGGTAAAATGAAGTCATTAGAGTGGGTTCCAATCCAATATGACTGGGGTCCTTATGAGGAGAGGAGGTTAGGACACAGACACACTTAAGGAAGACCAATTTGAGGACACAGGGAAAAGATGGCCAAGGAGAGAGGCCTTGGGAGAAACCAGCCTTGCCAAAATCTTGATCTCAGACTTATAGTCTCCAGAACTGTAAAAAAATCAATACCTCTTATTTGGGTGACTCAGTCTATGATATTTATTACAGTAGCCCTACCAAATTAATACACTGATGTTTTTCATGATTAGCTGAATAATACGAATGTAGGGGAAGGATGTCTTGGATGTGATGTGTCCTTTTCCTTAATCAAGGTGAAGCCTTCCAGATTTCTCCACGGTAAAGTAACTATTCTTCTTTTTCATACTCTACAGGTTTAATCAATTCACTGAGTTCAACCAATACTCAAGAGGAGAACTAAGTTCCGCCTCCCAGAAGGAGAAACAGATAATTTGTGGACATGAGTTAAAAACCACAACAATTAGTAAGTATATGAGAATATATGAGATATTTTGAGAATATAAATTTTTTTCTTCTTCCTTAAAATCCCTCCTTTTAATTTTAACATCCACCTGTGAATCTCATCCGCAACAATTTTTACTTTTTATTTTTCTCATTTATTCTACATTTAGTAAATAAATTGGAATTTCCTCTGAGAAATATTTGTTTCCTCTTATTGACTTATTATTCGAGTCAGTATATATATATTGGTTTAGATTCCTGGATATTACTATTATTTGGGAGGTTATAACACAATACAGTGGTTATATATTTTGATGTCCCACTTGTTTCAGCTCTGTCCATTGGAGAATCCTTAGCTTAGCTTCTGAGACTTTCAGATATGCAACTTATTTTTGGAGGAGGAGGGGTGCTTATTTACTTCAGGCTCAGTTCATATTTTGCTTGTTTCAGCCCTAGAACCAGCTGTCTTTTCAAGGAGTCTCAATTCCTTTTTAACTGGAGAATTGTATTTAGAAAACAGAATCTGGGTGCTCTGTGTACTGGTTACTACAGGGGTGTCAGTGATTCTACACCTTCTCAGTGAACACTGCTCCGTACACACATGTGCACACACCTCTTTCTGCATCTGTCCATCTGTGTGCATGCTTATAAACTTAACCATGAGCTCATACTGAGGTTTCCCACTGCAAGTCAGCCCTTACAGGTGACTTTTTAAATGGAAACAATTCCATCTTGCCTTGGCATCTTTCAAGTAGTTTTTCCTCTAAAACAAGACATTCACAACACCTAGCTAATGAGTCTGGAACAAGCAAATTAAATGTTTCCATTTATCCAAGAGTGAATTAGAACTTTGACCAGTGTGCAGTGTGGGAGTTAAAGTGTATAAGTTTAGATGGATTTGAAGTCCTTTGGATTCTTCAGGTAACTTGATAAATACTGCCTTTCATATGGTTTAAAGTAAGAGTGGCGCCTATATAACATATTTGCTATTGATATTTCCCCATGCTTAATCAGGGGATATTCCTTTCTGTTTTTTCTTCCTGAGGTACTCAGAATAGAATGATTCTGAGAAGAAATAAAGCATTTTTCTGTTGTGCTTGTGGGCTGAGAGCAAGGCCAGCGAGGCAGATTATGGGTCCCGTGCATTTTTGGAAGAGCTGAAAGTCTTCAGCAGCGGCGTTGGTCAACAAAAGGTGCATAGGACTGAGAGGTTGGGAACGTGGACATAAACTGGGTCTGGCCTTCCACATTAACAGTCTGTGTGTTGGCAGATAAATCACCAAGCCTCTCAGAGCTTCTGATCCCTCACCCCTAAAAGGAAGGCTTAGTCACACTACATTCCAGGGGTTCTGTGGATTCAGAAGAGAGGGAGCAGAGTCTTCCGTGCTGGGCTCCTGGCCAAGCTCATTCAGCTTCGCTCTCATGGGGATAATTTGACTTTTTATTTTTTTCATTACAAAACTGGTGCAAAAGTTGATCTTACTTCTCTCTCTCCTACGTTGGAAAAAAAGATCAACACAATGAGAGTGTCCACCGACTTCCTGATTCTGCCTTACTTGGGGTACTTTAAACATAGTCATAATCCATTTATGGGCTTTTCACTCCAGATGCCTCTTCCGTGGGAGTAAATATTTGTCAAACGCCACCTTTCTCTCCTTTTGCCTCCCAGGAACAGGAGTGCTATCAGTTGGCTGGTTCTCTTTGTGCGTGTCATTCTTGTCCAATTGCTTTGTAGCATCTGACACTTCTCTCCTTCCCCGCTCTCTCTGCCTCTCTTTTATAAAGGATTGAGTTGTGTTTTATTCTCTAATCCTTTCAAAATACCGTGTACCTTTCTAAATGATGGCAACCCTCTGACAAGGCAAGGGAGATGAGAAAGCTGGAAACCACATCAGAAGGTCTGCTAAATCTGTTGTGACAACAGGGAAGGATGCTAGGACTTGCTTCACTGAGGTCTGAACGCACCTTTGTTATCTTTCTGAGGAAAGGAAAAGAGACAGTGGAGGCCTGTTGGTGTTTAGTGTCCCCTGCCTGTCAATCACATCAGCACTGAAGAAAAAATAAAAGATTAAGGAAAAATGGATGAGAAATCTAAATGGAAAGGCATAGATAAGGGACACATTTGCATAGCACTAAATATCACAACTGCTCCCTATTACACACTGAGATGATTACAGCTAGAGAACATGACTAATTTGTGCCTGGAGGAATGTAGCAAAGTCACCCAAATCGGGTGCCTGGTTTCCATTTTGGCTGGAGAGTTTTTTGAATACTAAATGTGCTTTAAAGGAAAGACATACTCAGGGATTTTTTTTTTTCCTTGCTTCCTTAGGAAGGTACTCATTTGCATCAGGTTGTCAAGAGTTATGACATTTAATGTTATTAATGTCACTTCCATTATTCTACTGAATCTCAGCTGCCTTCACCTACAAAATGTAAATGTTTCTGACTACATGACCATACTAGAGACCCCAAGGAAAGGGAAAAAGACAAACACAGGCCTCAGTGCTGTGGGTAGACCAACTCACTCGCTCCTGTGTCATTCACTGCCACAAATTTGGAAATGTATTCACTCTGTGTCAGAACCACGACACACACATACACGTGTGCACATGCACACACATTTTTATTCTAGAATCCAGGCTGTTCAATGAACACTTGGTGCAAACTCTTTTGGAAGAAATTGGGAAAAGGTTGTAAAAAGGTAGTACATACTTTGATGAATAAATAGTTGAGCCAATGAACATCAGGTACCTAAAGATAAAAAGGGCACACCTTAAAGACAGGTGGGCCTATCATTTTCTACTTTAATACAGTGAGGGTTACTGAATTGTTGAATACTCAAACGACATTTATGTAACTTATTCACAGAAATTTATTCATTGGCATGAAGTAATTTTGATATAATTAAATGTTAAAAATAATGTGTTTAACTTTAATTTGTGAAGTAGAAGCAATAACTTTTGATATAATAGTATTTCATTTTTAAATAATTCTATTTTGTTTAGACAAGCCTGGAAAGAAGACTCAATAATACTGAAAGTTTTAAAACTGTACATAATTAGACCTAAAATTCAATTCTAAACTAAAAATGATATTTACATGTAATTTTTATATTTATTATGAAAAGTTTCAAAATTATAGAAAAAGCAAGAGACTCATGCAATAATCACCTAGATTCAACAATTAAAATTTTGCCACATTTTTTACATTTGCTGTTTTCTTTTACTACCTTTGTCTCTCTTAGTTATGTCTTTACATATATAGATACACAGATAAACCCCTCCACAGTTTTCCTAAACCGCCCATACATGTGTAAATACTGAAAATCCACTACTATACCAGATAAAATTAAAAATGATTTCCTACTATCAAATAACGCTAAAGCATGTGAACATTTTCTCCATTCTTTCAAAGTATTTTAGAACTGGTTTCTGTTAAACCCAGACTCTAGCCTGGGCACTCACGATGTTGTTGTGCTTCCTTTGACCTTTTATCTCAGAACAGCCCCTTCTCCCCTAGGCTCTAATAAGCCTTTTAAACACTTTTCATGATGTGGACTTTTGTAAGAGAAGCAAGCAGTGATATTTTTATGCCGCACATTCTGGGTTTGTCTGATTGTTTTCTTCCAGTATCATTAGCTTGTTTCTCTAGCTCTCACATTCCCTGTAAACTGAAGTTTAGGTCTACACCGTGACCATTGTTTTCAGCAAGAACACCCCATGTGTCATGTTACACACCTGACGTTTCAGCACGTGAGGAGGTGTCTCATGTCAGCTTGCCGTGTTACTAGTGATGCTAAATGCAATCACTTGGCTAAGGTGGTGACAACTGTTCATCTGAAGAATTTAGCATCCAATGGTGATGCTTGCCTGAATCAACAATTTGGGGGAGGTATAAAGTGATTTTAATGATATTATTGCTTTTACATTTATTAAGTGGCATTTTTATGTAAAGAACCGTTTTACTTCATCAAATGGCTTTATCTACAATTACACATGAAGCTTTTGAGGATGGAATTAACCCTTTACATTAGTTTCTATAACCCAGAGTATGGTGTGGATGTCATAATCCCCTGCAGTAGTGTATGTATAATGAGAGCTATTTTCTCTTTTTTAATGTTTTTTGTGAGATTAAAGATTTAAAATGTTTAATGTTATACTCAACTGAGTCTCTATCATTATCACTTTTTGTTGACACCCCAACTCCCCAATTTAATGACTGTAAGCCCTTCAACTAAACTATTGTGTCCTTTTGACATGGCCCCATTTCTACTTGAAATTTGAACTTACCTTTGAACTATAGATCTGAAATTAGCTTTTTTGACTAAAGAGCATGGGCACCTGCTTGTGGTGAATGATATTTAGTCAGATTCTAGGCACTAGATGTGATTATTGCTACAGATGTCATTATTTCCAGGCTGCTTTAGTGAAAGAGCTATATATTTATATATTTAAAAGGTATATTGTGAATCATATATCAAATAAATTAACATTAGTGGATATTTTTAAACATTGCTTGATCTTTTAATTTTATCTATTTTCTCTTCCATTGAAAGGTTCCTCAAAAAGTTAAAAAAAAACTACATTATGACCCAGTAATTCCACTTCTAGGTATTTATCCAAAGAAATTGGAAACACTAATTCAAAAGATACATGCATCCTTATGCCAACTATAACATTAATTACAACAGTCAAGATATGGAAGCAAATCAAGCATCCATCAGTAGATGAATGGATAAAGAATAGGTGGTACATATATACAATGAAATTTTACTAGACCATAAAAAGAATGAAATCTTACCACTTGTGACAACATGGATAGACATAGAGGGATTATTATGGTAAATAAAATAAGTCAAGCTGAGAAAGAAAAATACCGTAAGATTTTACCTATATGTGGAATCAAAAGAGCAAAATGAAGGAGCAAACAAAACAATCAGATACACAGAGAACACACTGATCATTGCCTGGGGAGATGGAGGTTGGGGCTGGGTAAAAAGGGATAAATAAGTGAACTTGGCCCTGGCTGGTGTAGCTCAGTGGATTGAGCGTGGGCTGCGAACCATGCATCGCAGGTTTGATTCCCAGTCAAGGCACATGCCTAGGTTGCAGGCCATGTCTCCCAGCAACCGCACATTGATGTTTCTCTCTCTCTCTCTCTCCCTCCCTTCCCTCTCTAAAAATAAATAAATAAAATCTTTTAAAAAAATTAGTGAACTTGAAGTTACAAAATAGTGGTGGGATATAAAGTGCAGCATAAGGAACATAATCAATAATATTATAATAATTATGCATGGCATCAGGTGAGTGGGTACTGGAATTTTGAGAAGAAACTAAATAAATGCCTAACCACTACACCTGAAAGTAATATAAAATAATATTGAATGTCAACTGTAATTGAAAAGTAAAATAATAATAATAATAATACTTAAAAGTAAAAAAGGGAAGTTGGTAATAATATCATTAACTTGATTTGTACTCTTTCAATCTGCAGAAAATAGTGTAAAGATTGCAATATTATTATCACCATAAGGACACATGGACAAAAACTAGAGGGGTTGGAAATGGGAGGAAGGTGGGGAGGAATTGGTTGGTGGGCTGGGATGGGAGTAAAGGACAGAAAACTGTACTTGAACAGCTATTAAAAAAGAATAGAACTATGAAGGAATATTGAAGATTTATTTGTTTCATTAAGAATTTACTATCACAATTATATGGTATAAATGACTTGAATTGTTTCTTATCTGTATGATTATGTTACCATCTACTATATAATTAAGTTTGCTTATTTTTGTTAAATTAAAAAAATAATGTTTTTTTATTTGACTTTGTTAATATGTAAAACATAGACATAATTCTAATATCTAAACTAGATTAAATTATACTTACAGAGGTTTCATATCTATACCAACTCAGCCAACTCTATAATTATTTTATTTGTTTTAGGCTTCTCTTTCCATTGTTTCTTTCTGCAATAAAATGTGTGCCTTTTTTTTTTCAATGCTTTTACCACCAAATGTAACATGATAATGACATTCTGCAATTTTTAACCTAAAATATATTTGGAACATCACTCAGTAATGTTACTTTGTTTTTACGTTTTATACCAGCACAGTATTCTATTGGGTGCATGCATTGTCAACTCTTGACAACTAGTCCCTTACTCATGTTTCATTCTCCTCCATTTACAAATGTGCTGTCAGGGATTTGAAAGTAACTTGACTTATTTTCTTGTCAGTGACTTGGTCTTTACATTTGGAGGTTCACGTATTTTTCTGCATATCTTTTAAAGTTTACCAGTTTTATTAAAATGTGCTTTAGGATTAAACTTGTGTGTCAAAAATTCCACATGTAAGATGGAATTTACTCTTTTAAAGTTTACTACATGTAATTCCACATGTTTTAAACTTTAAACTCTTTTAAAGTTTACCACATGTAATTCCACATGTTTTATTTGATTTCAGAAAAATGCTGTGCATATGTGTGTTATAGTATAAGTATTATGTTTTATCATTTTGTATTTCCTGGGAGAGTAGAGGCTGTCAATTACTCCAATTATACCCCTGTTGGATCCTCTTTGCATAATTCTACACATTTTTGTTCTTTTGATAACATCCTTATTCTGTTTAATTTTCTTAATCCTTGTATTGTGTATTGATATTTTCTATTTCTAATATTACATTTCCAGTTGCACATTTTTTTTATCTCTGGCACATTGAAATTTGGTCTTAATTTCTAATACATATTTCTTTTTCTCCAACTCCTTTCCATGACAGATGAGCTCCTACTTTGCAATCTTCCTCTCTTTGGTCCAGTACTATCATGAGATTTTAAATTTCTGCTCCATGATATTTTATACCTGTCTTTGTATGAATGCTTTCTATATTTAAATTTTAGGTGATTTGTTGTTAACATTTCTTCTGTTCCATGACTGTTGGGTGTATATGCTTGTGTGTGAATTCCCCCATTCTGAAAGTGTTATCATTTCTTGTTTTTTTGTTTGTTGTTTGTATGTTTTTAAATTCTAGAAATTCTTTTCTCTTGTTGTATAAGAAAAATTTTAAGTAGCCAGACAAATTGATTTGAGTCTTCTTCTGATTCTTTCTTATTATCTTTCTTTAACTGTTTTATTATTTCTCTTCATCATATAGCTTAAAAATAATAAAAACAGAGTGCCCAAAATGAGCTTATACACTGGCAAATGACAAGTGATCAGAAGGCAAAACACTTTAATGTAGATGGCATTAAAAGCATAACTTTTAAATATTAAATTGAACTGGCAGAGATGAGTGAAAAATAAATATTAGCCAATACTTAAAAAATCTAATGTTAATACTAGGAGCAAAATATTAAAAAAAACTTATAGAAGATTGAAATAACAAGGCGAATAAGCTCTAACTAAAATATATAAAAATTTATATTCAATAAACATAATATGCATCATGGTATAGTTTCAAAGCAGATTATGATTTAGATAACAAAAGAAGAAATAATTCATAGTAAAAGATCAGTATTATATTTGTTCCCACACTTCAAAAGCAAAAAAGTGTTTTTATATATTTGGAAATCACTAAACTGATTATAAATAACTGGGGAGATAAAGAGAAAACAGAAAATTATGTAAACATTTCAGTAAAATGACAACTTTGAACATGTAAGTTTTTGAGGATACATTTAATACAGAAATTAAATAGACATTTTGAACTTTAAAGAATTTTTTAGAAAAACATGGAAATCTAATTAAATCTAATCAAAGAAAAGTATCCATTTGAGAATGCAGAGAAAAACCAAAAAGTAAACAAAACTTAATAATAAATGTAAGGGCCATATACAACTTTGTAAGAGTAAAGCATAAATAACTAAAATAAAATAATTTAATTTAATTTTGATGTAATATTAGCACCAATTAGAACGATAATGAAAGTAAACTAAATATTGAATTTTAAGAAGATATGGCTAGAGATATAGCGTAGATTGACACTTATCTCCCAAAATAGCTTAGAAAGAGATTTACTTCCTTTAGAAATCCCTGAAACTATCAAAGATAAACTGAGAAACAAAAAAATAAAGCCCAATAGGAATAAGAAAGGCCCCTGGCCAAACTAGGCCCCCGGTTCTTATCCCATCCAAGTACTCTTCTGTCGACGACTTTTCTTGCCCTTCTGTGAGACCGTAGGGAGAAACTGCACCAGGCATGGTAACCCAAGGATTCAGTTTTCATTTTAGCATTGTATTTCATTGTAAGATTCTAAAAGAACATTTTGTTATATTTGTATTTTGTGTTCAGAAACTTGATCACTAAACAAACTTCACCTGGGCATTGGAGCCATTCATCCAGTTCATCCAGTTTATCAATACTGACTACCTACCAATATTGTTCTAGGCACTAGGCGTTCAGTGAGAATAACTCAGACAAACTTGTTATTCCATAAAGTGTGTGTTCCAGCATTACATGTCACATAATAAAAAATGTAAACCTTAAAATTTTTAAGTAAGTTGTGCTACAGAGAAAGGAAAAGAGGAAGATGACATGGCGATGAGTGTGTATGTGGGTGGAAGGACTAACTCAGGGGAGATTCTGACAAAAAATGAGAAAGAATGAAGTGAGTTACTAGGGCGTGGTAAAAATGAGGTCAGAGATCTTGGTGGGGACCAGAGGATACAGCTCCTCATGGGGAAGGTGTATTGTTTGCTCTTGCCTGTGAGTGGAGAGAGCTGACTGCTGTGAGTTAAATACATACAGGTGAGTTTTCTCAGGCAGTGTGGTATCTGAACATGGTGGTAGATATTTACTGATGTTACTCTAGTAAGTGCAAAGTTCGGGGACGTGATTTCTAATATTCTCTTAGTCTTTTTACCTCATGGTTCCCATAGAGCTACTGTAGTTGCAACCATCACAACTGTATTCCAGACAGAAAAAAAATTATAGAGGGTAACCAGGATGGAGTGAAACCTGTATCAAGGCAATAAAATTGTTTCCAAAACTCGGGCAGAATTTTATATCACTAGTCAAAACACTTTCACAAGGCTGTCTACTCCTATCTGTATGAGAACTTGAAAATTAGCATTTTTCTTTGTTTTGCCTTTTTTACTGAGCTGGACATATGTCTGATTCCATCCAAAAAGGTGTTCTTGGATACTGGATAGTCAACAAAAAGGTGTTCTTGGATATTGGCTTTCTGTCTGCCATACAAGGGTCATACGTTTTTATTTCATCTTACATGTGTTAAGGAGCCCTTGGATGATTTTAAGCAGTGAGTAGCATGACTGGATTCAGTATGTTCACAGGCAGTTTGCTGCTTATAGAATGAGTTATAGGCAGGTCAGGTGGAAGCTGGAATACTAGCTGGGGAAGGTATGCAGGCATTCAGGTGAGAAAATGGTGACCATAGTGAGATTAATGGACATGAAGAGAAGTCAAAAGAATAAGAAAATGTTTTGGAGAGAAACAAAATTTGCTGATGGAATAAAATCATGGAGTGAGGGAAAAAGAGCCCTGAGAATGAATGAACCCCAGAGTTTTTATTTAAACAGCTTATGGATTGTGGTTCCAAAGATGGAGGAACTCCATGGGGGCACAGAATGGGGACATCCAGAGTGTTCTTAAATTGCTCTGTAGGAGAATATGTAATCATATTCAGTAGCCCTTTGCCTCTGAATCTGCAGGTCTAAGAATAGGGAAGGTAGGAAATGTGCAACAACTCTCTGAGAAATTACAGATACAGGGGATTGTATAGCAAGTCTGATTCAATGGGCCCAGTTTCATGACAAGGCTCTCACCATAACTCTGCTGTGAAATGCAATACTTCTGCATTCTATCATCATTCATTCTTATCTGAACACCAACATCTTTTATACTTTTGAGGGGTTGTGGGCACTCCTTTGCCTTTGGGGAAAGAGATCTAAAAAGATGTGATTCATTCACTACCACCAACAATACTAGTACTAAAAATTATTGTTATTATTATTATTGCTACTACTACTACTGCTCCTACTACTTAGGCAGTAAAGTGCCATCAATTTAAAATTAATAATACAACTTGCTGGGGAAATGGATGAATAGATGGAGCACAAAAGATTTTAGGGCAGTGAAAATACTCCATGTGTACTGTAACAATGGATTCATGTCATTATACATTTGCCCAAACCCATAGCACGTACAACACCAAGAATGAACCCTAATGTGACGTCAGCAGTTATGATGCATCCAAATAGGTTCATTGATTGTGACCATATACCACCTGGTGCAGCATGCAATAAGGGGGAGGCTATCTGTGTGTTGTGTAAGAAGGCATATGAACTTTCCTCTTAATTTTGCTGTGAACTTACATATATGTTCTGAAAATTAAGGTCTTTAAAGAAGCTTTAAAAATAAACATAGCTCTTAAAGTAGAGACACAGAAGGTTTATCCCATGAACTAACCATACTCAGCAGTACTGTTTCCATTTTATGATTGCTTTCCCTTTGGCAAGACCCCCAACCTCCCAAAATTCTGCCTTTTAAACATTATGGTGGGTTCTCTTTTTCATTTTCTTCCCATTCCTTTCCCTGCCCCGACCTCTGCACTCCTCAAACAATTCTCTCCCAGGGACATTATGATGTGGGCAGAACAGGTGGGAGTCTGGGATGGAGTAGTGTTGCCATGGCCTGGGAGGGGTGTCCGAGAGAGCAGTCTGTGCACATTCATGCAAGGGGCAGCCTGGCTTAGGCTGTTCATCCTAAGAGATGTGTGGAAGGTATCCACACAAAGAGGGCACCTTGGATGTGGTGTCAGAGACCAAGCAGGTTAGAAGGACACATGCATGAGAGAGTAGATGAGCAAAGCCGAGGGACTGACTTCAGACAGAGAAATTAAATGAATAAATGCAGCCAGTTTTCTCACTCTCCAATAAGGGAGTTAAAATAGAAAAAAAGAGAAGATTAGGATGACCTCTGTGCCATTTGACTGAAGTTGGTGATGTCATGAATTTCAAAAAACACAGATATGAATATAGAAACATATATAGGAATAAATGCATTTGTAAGTGTGCATGTTCATGTGGGTGCATGTGTGTGCATGCCTCTATACAAATATCCCTGAACTCTGTGTGCTGAGAAGATTTGGGCGTAGTGATTATCTAGAAGCAACGAAATAGACCTTATGTTTAGGCCTCAACTTCAAAATACCGTTTTCCACCAAGAGAGGCCTTGGGCAAAAGGTGAATTCTGGGGTTGGAGAAGGGCATACAAAAGATGAGCCTAGCACATCATGGAGCAGAAAGTGGGGGGAGTGTTCAAAGAAAGAGGAGATGTGGGCAAGAGGCCACAGGGACCACAAGCTGAATTTTAGCATCAAAATAATTAGTGACAACAGCATATCACAAGACGTCATATAAATAGCAAACCATGAGCATGTAGAGATGTAAATAAGTACTGGAATTCAGATGAAGATGGGAATGTTTATATGATTTCAAACTAAAATGGACAAATCCAAATTGGGAGACGTTCTACAAAACAAATGGCCTTAATTCCAACAAATGTCAAGTTCATTAAAATTATAGAAAAGACTGACACATGACAGCAGAATATAGCACCGCATTCTGAAACTGACTGATCCTTTAGTTCAAACAGGTTTTGGGACAATTGTTTAAACTTAAATAGGATGGAGGATCAGGAGGTAATAGTGTGTCAGCGTTGACTTTCTGATTTCCATGGCTGAAGTTCCATTTTGTTGGAATGTATCTTCTTTTTTTTGTAGAAAATGCATAATAAAGTACTTAAGAGTGATGGAAAACAGGGTCTGTAAGTTCCTCTCAAATGTTTCTAGAAAAAAAAAGCTATTTAAACCATACATCTAATTTTCTCTTGGTGTACAAATATTTTAATTTTAAATATAATAATTGTGACATCTTTTTCCTAGTAATTTAAAATGCTTTCTTACTTTAGCTGCCGTGTTGGAATTATCTAGCACGTCAGGGGTGATGAGCCACTGTTATTATGGGCTCATAGTAAAGGGATAAAGTGGCCTACGCATTCAGTCATCAGTATAACCTACTCTTCACTGACATTTTTCAAGTTTCCATATTCTCAGTAAAATGTTGACTAGGGTTAGAGGGTTATTGCAAAATCAGACTTTACTTTTTGACTCTTAAACTGTCCAAGACACACCTGCTGAGGGAGGACTTGCTTTTACTATAGCAGAGTAATAGAAGATTCCATGAGTTTTTCCAAAAGGTGAGAGAGTTCACAGCTCTCTGGAGAATGTCAGGGCTAAAGCAAACACTGTAAATGCCAAGATGTAATTATTGCTTACAGCTTACCTACTGTGAAAGATAGTCTGTTGTTGATACCTGAGAGAACAGGTATGCAAAGCACATAATTACCAGCTTTAGTGCAAACCCTTTTGGAGAAATTCTCAGTTAAACCACTCTTTAAAGGAGAATAGCAAAGGGGCTTGTAATTAGATGAGCTGCTCTTTAGACATGAACCGACATAGATAATGCTGGATAATTAGTAGATAATTTTCTAGGTATTCCTGGCACTGAGTGCTAAAAGCAAAATTAAGTCATGCAAAGCACTCAGAATTGCCTGTGGCCAAAGAGTTGTTGGTGTTAACTGGGAAGAGAGAGGAGGAGGTCTTTGTGCTGGAAACTGAATTACTCTTTTTTCATTGTCCAGTAATCGCATGGTCTAATAATGGCCAATAGCACAGATAATTTGGTAATTGGAAGGTAGTTTGTGGTGTGAGTTATGAATTGGAAACAGTTCTCAGTTTTAACCACTGGTCTGAGTAATGTTTAAATTGTGAGAAGGGAGATGTTTAGTAAGCTTTCTAACCATCACATGTGTGTTTTATAATTTTCAATAACACACTTCATTTAATGAACCGCTAATTGGTATATTGATGTTTATGTTCTAGGAAACAGTTTGACTGGGACCTGAACACTTAGGGTTTGGGGAGTTTCCTTCGTGTCTCTTTTCAGGAATTAAAACTGTGCCTTAAGATTTCGAAAAAAATGTCAGCAATGAGATCACTTAATTACATATCTTTAATTTAAAAAATATGTTAAGATAGTAGTGGGTCAAGTGTAGGAAAAGTGAGAAAAAATCTCTTGAGTGAAAATCAGCAGGAAATAATTCAAGGTTTTCATTTGTTGGGATTTCTTCAAAAAGGCTTTATTTATTTCATTGGCAATACAGAACAAATGATAGAAATCTCTGGCTGGACCCTGCTGAGTCTCCCTTACATATTGAAAAAGTACATTTGTTTGGTTGGAAGCTAGGAACTTTGGTTCCAGGTCCAGTTTTAATGATCAAGAGTAGATGTTTTTATTTTGTTTCTCCTCAGTTTCCTCATCTATACAAATAGAATAATATCCACTTCAATGTAAAGCATTATTTGAAGGATCATAAAAAATAGTATCCTCAATGTTAAAACTGCAGAATATTATTATGTAAGCCTTGCTGCTATTTTCATTACTATGATGATTTAGGGATGCCATGAAAAATATAAAATCTGTACAGTAGAAGAAATAAAAATAAATCCTCAATATATTCTGAAGTGCATTGTCAATTACAAAACCACAAGCAGCTTTTATCATTTCTGAAAGAATTTAACCCCCTTTGAAACAACTTCGCACTTTTCGATAACTCTTCCGTGCCTTGCTCTTCTTCACCTTCCATATCCTCTGGGTGGATAAACCCGCCTAGTCTTCTGGGCAGTATTTCCTGCACTTACCCCTTCAATCCCTCTCAGTCTCTGTTCTCATCTTTTCCCCTTTGAAGGCTTCAGGAATTTCCTGTTTAATTGGCCTGTTTTCACTGCACTCTTTCAAGTGGTTTTCCAACTAGTTTAGTTACAAAATTCTGCATAATCTCCAAACTTAAAATAATTAGGTCTGTAATCATATACTAAATTTGATATGAACTTGCATTTGATTCCTCACAGACACTGAAGTCATGAAGCAAAGATTTTTAATTGATGAACAGTTGCAGAATGGGCACATCCAGCACTTGCTTTGCTTTACCATGTCTTCTACGCCTTGCTCAGGAAGCTGCGGTATTTGTGCATCTGAGCCCCAGGCTGTAGCTGGAGTACAGCAGTGCTCAAAACAAGCTAACTTTGAGAACTGTCCATCTGGAGAGCAGGTGAACTATTTTCAATCCCAGTTTCAGCCCATCATTCATTTAGCCTCCCCGAGGAGAGCTGGTCAGTGGGGCCTGAGGCCTTGTGTGACAACATCCCATGAACTGTGCAGGAACAGAAGATCTTCCCACAGAATCTATGCTGCATGTGCATCTCCGTGTGACCTTGATGCCTGTGGACAGGGTTGGGACATCTTCTTGGTAATGAAATCAGGGATGGGTGGATTGATGGTGTAAAAGTTGTCCTTATTTATCCATGTTAGAGCCCCAACAGGAGCTGATAAGAACATCATCCAGTTAGCGAGGTTTATTTGAAGTGACAGTTGTTCTTTGTGTTTCCAAATCCATTCTTATCCCAGTTGAGTTTAAAGATAAAGTGAGTTTTGACACTATTTTTGTCCCCCAAATCAAAGTGAAACAAAATACTTCTGTTAGTGTTTGTAGATAAAATTAAATCCTGGGGGCTTTGTTGGAATAATTCAGGATGTGCTGGGATGTCCTATGCCGAGGAAATAAGATCTTTCTCAAGGGAAAAGGAAGTCAAGGTTTGCATATTGCCCATCATGACCTCCCAACCCCCATTTGGGCAGTTCGCTTTTCAGTTGCTTACAATGCTATACTAGAATGATAAGTCACCAGAAATTGGTAAAACTGTCTAACTCTGTCCAAGCTCCTATAACAAAATACTATATACAAGGTGACTTAAACAAGAGACACATTTCTGGAGGCTAAGAAGTCAAGATCAAGGTGCCCACAGATACTTTTTCAGGAAAGGGCCCTCTTCCTGCCTTAAAGAGGGCTGCCTTCTGACTGTGTGCTCACACAGCTGAGAGAGACACTCTGGTCGCTCTTCCCCTTTTAATAAAAACACTAATCCCATTGCAGGAATCCCACATTCACGACCTTATCTAAACCCAATCACCTCCAAAGGCCCCCGCCCCTGACATCGTCTCACTGGGGTAACATTCTGGCTCTAACATGTGAATTTTGGGAATAGGACACACACATTCAGTTCCGTAATAGGGACTTTTAAAGTTCATTTAAGCCACATTTGTTATCAATTACAACAATTTGTTAATGAAAAGCCATCTGTGCGATGGAGACTTTTTCCTTCCCTTTAGCTGATCAAGTGAGTCGTGTGGAGTTATGGGAAGGTCACAGACACATTGTCCTGAGCTTGAGTGGTTTAGGTTCTGGGAATACACAGTAAAGGATTAAAAGGGTGCAGTGTGACCTGGGAGCACCCACGTGGGGAGGCAAGTTCTCACCAGTTGCTAATCCACTGGAATGCCCCCACCATGGCTGGACTTCTGCCGTGGACTGTGATTTCAGGTAAGAGGTCCTGTGCTTAGATCTGCCCCTGGTCTCCCTGCAGAGTAACAACCAGATAAGTGATGTTTGGTGGCCTCAAGGGGTGAAAGATGACTCCACCATGGCTCCTGCAGCTAAGGGGCCAGCTGGTCATCTCTGCCCTGGATTTCATTTCACCAAGACATTAAGAAGCAAGCCATGTAGAAAAGTTAATCCCTGCTGGTTTGTTGTCCTAGAGGGACAGGTTGGAACCACACTCCTAAATTCTGTGAAAGCTGGTAAAGCCAAACTGCTTTTTCCCCTCTTTTTCCTTTTCTACTTTCCACGTGAGTTTTTTTTACCACTTTTTATTAAAAACAGCTAAACTTTTTTTGAAGGTGCCTCTTGTGTCAGCAATTTGACAGATGGCCTCCTGTCCTTCACACTGCATGGACACCATTCTGTGGCTTTAGTCTACACTAGGTCCATTCTGTTTCAGGGCTGATCGGGGTGATCCTTTGCTTCCATCAGGAGTCCTCTGTTGGCAGCTTCATACCTGCATGTCCCAGAAGCCTAGGGCTCCCACAGGGTTTTCTGCTGAAGAGGGGGAGGTAGTAGGTATGGTGTCTACTGCTGATCAGAGAAACATTGGCCCGAGCTTCAAGTTTTGCCCCCTGTGGCATGGGCTGCTGTATATGGGTGATGGTGTTGTTGTGTACTGTGATGTGCCGGGCTGTGCTCTCAGCATTACCATGCACTAACTCATTTAATCACCACTCCAGCCAAAGAGGTAGACCTTATATTATTCCCAGTTTATATAAGGGGAAACAGAGGCACAGACTATTTACCTAATTAGACCAAGCTCCAGTTCTTAATAAGAGTGGTATTGGACTGTGAAATCAGGTACGATGGTCCCAGAGTCCACCCCTAACTCCTAACCACCCCATCAGGCTGTTGATACAATGTTTAAGGTTCAAGCCACACAGTGAGATATGCTTACTTTCTTACTGCTTTTAGTAAAAAACCAAAAGTACATTGATTTTCCTCATGTACTTTGTTAAGTCAGTCTACAACTCTACGCCGATTCCCTTTAACTGTTTACAGAGTCGGCACCACTGAGGAGTTACTGAGAAGAAGAAGTGGAGTCCCAGTTTTAACCACAGCTTGGTGCCAGTTTCTGTGCAGTCCTCCTGCAGGGTTCTGGGCTGCTGGGGCTTCTGGGGAAGTCCCAGGGATGAGGGTGTGACCAAAAGAACTCGAAACCTGTCCACACTTGCATTTCAGTCTGTAAATGAATCTTATAATGTTTTCCTTTCTCCCCGACAAATTATCCCAGTGTAGCAGGAGCAACTCTTTCTTGCCAATAGGAACTTCAAGGAAAAAATTCAGAAAGGTAAGAAGGTATATGTTAATAAAATGGTCTATGCATTTTCAATGTTCATAATTGATGTAAATTGTTATTCTCAGCCATAAGTAATTAATTTCCTTGTGTTTTTACCTAAGCATCAATATGTTGTAGTTAAATAATAACTAGTAATGATTAATGAATTAAAATTAATTAAACAATAAACTCTAATATTAATTGTAAGGAATTGAAGTTGAATGAGAGATGTACATTCCAGAATCAATTGTTTTATTGTAAAAAACAACTTCTGCAGCTCTGTGACTCAGAGGCATGAAGCCCAATTGAGGATAAGAGATAAAATTGAGAAACAAATTGTCACAGCCAGAGATGATTAAAAAGTATCTCATACGCCTTGCAACAATGCTCATAAAACCTAAACGAGAGGATGTATTACTAGACTACCATGACTGCCTGTACATCACAGTTGCTCTTCTCTTTAAAGCAGAGTGCCTCAGTCTCACTGGTTTATGGTTCTGCTCCCTGAGGGAGGGTAACTGCCCAGGCCACTGAACTCAAGCCTGCCCTCTGGTCTCATGACTTCCTTTGGTTGGTAAGAAGTGAGCAAGGCAAAAAAAAAAAAGAAGTGAGTAAAGCTCAGCCAGGCAAAATCACTGGGGCCCAGCACTCACCCCTACAGGTTCTCTCTTTCTCATTCTCTTCATGGTAACTCTTTGCTGTATTAGATGCACTGCCATTTCAATGGTTGCTCATTACTCTTTGGAACTGGCCCCCAATCCCTATGGTGAACACAAGGCCCTATTTCAGGTGGAAATAGTGCATGATTCTGTAATAATATATGGTAATTACTGACAATATGCAAATTAACTGAGTGTAGAAAGTCTTCCCTAAAGAATGATTAATGGAAGCCTGAGGGTTAAGAATCAAAGTTATTACTAACTTGTTAGTAATTACCCTGGAAATGGCACTAGAAGGTCATTCTGGTCTGGACAGCATGCTTGGCACAAAGGCTTTTGGCTGGCGCTGGATGTCATGAGACCTGTGGATGATGTTAAACCTCTTGAGTTGCTAAAATGTTTTAAGTTGGCAGCATAACTTAATCATCTATGTTATGATTAATTGTGTGTGTTGGAGAGGTGACTGGCTAATATTTGAAGTGTTTAAGGAGTTTCTCTGTGATGACAACTTCTAGAAATAATCATTTTTTCCCAGAAAATAGACAGAGATTTGATCATCAAATAGATTTATTGTAGTAATTAAAATGCCTGCATTAGATAACTACAAAAGTTGTTTATTTCATTACATTAAAATAGTTCACATACAACATGCATAAACAAACATTTTCTACCTTCCTGATGTCTGCTGGGATGTCGCTGGAACTGCGCTGTGTCCTTCAGAGCAGCCCTGCCCCACCCTGTGCTATGCAGAGCCCTGGTGGACGCCTTCGTCCCTAGAAATGCAGGAGGCTTTCTTGCACAGCCAAACACAACCTCATGCTATTAACAAATATTAAACTCCTCCAAATATATTATTCACTGCTCCATTGGCCTTCCTATTTAAAAAAAGAATCCAAATCAATTTCAATATGTGAGGGAGTGTTGGACTGAAAAAAAACAGTAGAATGTACAACTGTATATATTAATAAAACAAGTTCTCTTTCTGTTAAGAAAAGGAGATGATTATGTCCCACAATTGGTAGATCATTGTTGTGCGGAAAGTATTCAATCAAGGCTTAGGTGTTTTAGGAAGGAGAAAGGAAGGGAGGAGGCCAGACTGCTCTTTCCTAGCTGACAGCAGATTATAAAGAAGTTGTCGTTTTCAACAGGTTCTTTAAAATAATGTGAGTCCTGGTTTTAACGGTCTCATTAAAAGGAAGCACCAAAAACCAGGGCACTGACTGTTCACATTTCCTCATCACCTTCACCCCGCCCCCGCACGCTGGGTGAGTTCTTGGCGCGACCCCAGTGAGATGCTTCCAGAGAGGCCGTGACAACTGTTGACTGATGATTTGTTTTGCCAACCTGTCAGAGTAATCCAATAGCTTGCTAATTTAAGGCAAGGTCTTTATTTGAAAACATCGAATGTGTTTTATTGTATACATCTGTGTCAGAGACTACCCTGCCAACATACAAGTTTCGCTCATTTCAATAAATCATCGATGTGAGAGTATCAAGAGGAAAATCCGCTTGAGGCTTTGGGGAACAGCAGGTTCCTGACATGCAGAGGCACCAGCGAGTGCCCAGGGCACTCCCCAGCATTCCTGGGGGGTGTTAACGACTGTAAGCCTGTCAAGAATGTGTCTAGTTTATACAGAAAAGACAACTCATCGGGTTAATAAAAAGGTGTAACATTTCCTACAGGTGAGCTCCACTGATCAAGGGATAAAAAGAACTTTTGTTGCCACTTTGGGAAGACGCATTGTGGATTTAACCTGTACTTTGATGTGAGCTTTGAAACCTTCTAGAGGCTTATTATGGGTCTGTGTTGTGGGAGGCTGGGCTGGTCTTTCCTGAGGTGACCATGTTCTGCAAAGCAACAACAAGGTGACCAAAAAAATGCTGGAGAGAATTGCACAGCTCTTTGTGGGTTGACATGGAGCCAGTGAAGTTACAGAGTAGTCACACCTCTTTTCCTTCTAAATCTAAGCTTTTTACAACAGAAATTCATTACACTTAAGAGTGCACTTTGAGAAGACACATGTTATTGAGTGTTAATGGGGCCTGGAATTATTACAAGTACAGTGTAATTGAAGGATGTTCTTAGTGGATTTACCAGGAATAGGCCTGCCCTATGATCTCGGCTAGGGTGCCTGCAGGAGTGAGCTCAACAGAGCCACAGGAATTGAGCTCTGCCTTTTGAGTCAGCTCAGTGTACCTCATCCTTCAGGATGACTGTGAAATCTTGCAGAACCTTCTTAGAAAAGTCAGGTTGTCTCAAGAGAAATCAGGGCATTGCTAGAGCACAGTAGCAGTCTTTTTCTACCCTGGGCACCCTCGGGGTTAGAATTTAGAGCGAGCACGGGGAAGCCAGAAAGTAGACTCTTTCATTTATCTGTAATACGTATGGCAAGTTCCTCTGCCCATCCTGACTGGTTCCATTTGTAACCCTCAACTGCATACCCTCTTTGGGTGGGTGTGAGTAGTTAATTTTACACAAAACCAACTGGGATTGCAAAAATAATAATAACATGGCAAGAGTGGTTATCCAAGACTTAATCCCTTGTAGATTAACCAAGCATAGATTCGGCTTTCTTATTATCAGCTCAGGATGATGTCTCTGTAAATGGAGATCATGTACTGTTTGTTATTTTTGCACAAGTTAGACAAGAAAATTTGCTAGAATTGTAGAGTTTTATTCAGTAACTAATCATTAGACAGCATGGTGTGGAAGTATGAGGAAGTGAATGAGGTTGAATGTTTTAAGATCGACTGCCTGAGCGATGGCCCCTGTCTAAAGCAGATGTTGGTTCAGTACAACGGAGGCAGCGAGCTGGTCCCCAGGACACTGCACTGTGGGAAATTCACAGAAATTGGGACAGGAAACAGACAAATTATGTATTACGATACATCTAGGCATTTCCATCTTTTCAAATGCACCATTAACTAAAAGGCCGTCTAGGGTTTCCTCCAAGGGTACTATATCATCAACAATATGTAAATGTTGTCTTTGTCAGTTTATTTTTCCAGGTGAAAACTCTTCCTGTCTGTGAAAGAAGCCTTTGTAGCCTCAGCTCCCTGGTTTGCAATAAAATCAGAAGGGATCAAGTTCCTGTGAAAAATGTGCTGTCTAAACTTTAAATCTGAAATCAACTCGTCTGAGCATGGGGATGATAAACAGATACACTTAAAGATACTTTTGTTCTTATTAAATTCTAGGAAGGGATGGTCAGAGGCCTCTTCCCCCCACAGGCACGGGGCAGACTCTGAGGGAATGTTCTGCTGCCTGTTAACGTGAGACTCTGCTCCTTCATCGGAAGGTAAACACGGACTCCTGCCTTGGAGTATAGAGGATAGTTTGTTTCTCTTCTTCATAAATCATATTTATGGTGATAATTTTCCATCAAAGCAGCCACAGTCCATTCATTGGATCCCTTCACTATCAGAGCTAAGTTTTTCATCAGAGGAAATGAGGGAACACTGGTCGCATGTCAGACACCCTGGACGCTTTCACAGAGCAGAACTTTGCTGGACAACATGTGTTCTAGAAAGCAGGGACAAAGGGGTTTACAGCCAGATGTGTTTAATTATATTATTTTAGATGTGTCGGAATCTTAGGATAAAGGCTCTAAAGCTGATGTCACATTCAGGTTATGTGTTTGCTACATATTTATCTTCAACCAGTCTGATCGTCATGTACCTTGTTCTTTTAACCTCAGTGACTGAGTGCTTAGGAAAAACCAGGGGAGACTTCTCCCTGATCAGGAAGCTGGGCCTTCTCCAACCCCTCTCCCTCAACCCTCTTCACTGAAAACAGTAGCATCTGTAGTTGGGCTTCAGCAGGAGCAGAATCCAGTCAGTGTGTCCAGGGCTGACCACCTGACGGGACAAAGGTTCTGCCCCAGGTGTCTGGATAATTCTGGCCACTTAGAATTCCCATCCCACCGGAGTCACATGGGAAGGTGGCTTAAGCTCTGCATGAGAGACACAGTCTAAGAGGGAGTTTTCACACATAAACCACTTGGACAGAATAGAGTGAAATAGATTGTAATTAAATGCAGCTTCTTAATTTACAAAGAACATAAAGTATCAATAATGAATTTGATGGAAGGCTTCAGTTTGCCCTTCTATTGCTTTGTGAAGAAGGACTCAAAAGTGCCTGTTTTTAGTGTTGCCTGTCTAGAATTTATTATAATATAGCTAATGAGCTATAATATTTTAAAATTATAATCATTGGATATGGACAATAGGCTATGCCTAAGTTTAATAGACACCATGGCTTGTCTTCAGACCTCAGAAAACTCCTGTGAGATTAGTAGTCTTGACATTTAAATAATTTGCTCTCCATTTCTGTAAGGTATTTGAAGTGCAAGTTCTGCATCATCGGAAAGTGCTTCTTCTGCCTCTGAAAGTTGTAGATGCTTTGGAAGGCTGCCATGTGAGGATGCTAAACACCATCACCCACTTGAATAGTGCAGTAGTGATCAGTAGGGAGAGAGCAGACACTCAGCAGCCAGTCAGTCTGGGGTCCAATCCCTGCTCTGTAGGCCAGAGTGATGTTCAGGGAGTTTCTCCCTCTCTCTGTGCCTTCACCTCCTCACCCTTGAAATGAGAGCTAGTCATTATTCCTGCTGCATAGCTCTGTGCTCCTATGGAGGAGACCACTGAGCTCTCTGACCATTCCTGGTCAGCCTTCTAGAAGAGTCATCTGTGAACACACCTATCATGCATGGGTAGAGACACAGCCTCATGGCACTTTGCTAAATTGCATAGTCAATTTTATTTGTATATATACTGCTTTGTATTTTGAAGAATTTCATGCAAATTTCATCAGGGGTTATGCAAATTCTACTTAATCATCTATAAACATTGACTGAGCATTTGGGCTTTATGCCAGGGGCATAAAGAACTGTTCTCTTGTTCAGGAAAGGACAGTGCATGAAAATAGGAGCCTCAGTCAAGTTTGGTGACTGAGGGATGGAGGCAAAAAGCACAGATGACACAGACCCAGAGGAGCACTGAGTTCCATCAATAGGTTACTGGCGTCAATTCAATACCAACAGGAATCCCCAGTTGGAAATGTGAGTCAGAAAGTAACTTTATTCATTGTAAACAACTCCATTGAGACAGGTCAGCTCTGCTCAGCTTTGGTGAGACATCTTTGGTGTTTCACCTTTGGTGTTAGCTCCAGTCAGAGAAACACAACATTCAGTCTTTGGTGGAAAGGGAAAGTGTGCTCTCAGAGCCAGAAGGAAGCTTACTTTATAGAGAGTGGTGCCCACCCCTGCCCCCTGATTGATAAATGAGAATCCCAAGTTCTCATAGTTTAATTGATGCAAAAGTCACTGTTCTGATTGGTCAGTGAAGAAACTGGTGGGAATATACCTGCACAGCCCTTATTGAATGGTGAAAGCCTCAGTCTGTTGGTTGATTCCAGGATCTCCTTTATAAGGACTGGCTCTAATGGAAGAAACTAGTGCAGGCAAGGCAGTTCAGAGTAGAAGGCAGGTAACTTCATACAGGTTGCTCTCTAAAGTGCAGTTTGAATGAGAGGCCTCTATATGAAAATGGTTGCTGGGCTCTGTTTTTTAAATTTGAGCCCAGTTAGCCCCTGGGAGCCCATATTTCTTAAGGTTCATGGCCCCTTAGGCTGGTGCATGTAGAAGTGCAGTGAAGCTTTCTGGAACAAGAACTCCACACTGAGTCCTGAGGTATAAGAGGAGCCAGACACATGAGCTGAAGATTCAGGTTGGTTATCTAGAGGCAGACATGGAGATGGGCCTTAAGGAAGATGTTCATGAGGGTTGATACCAGTGAGAAGAAGAAGGAGGAAATGATTGAGTAAAGGGAGAAGTCATCCTGTGGTGCAGAACCCCTTTCCTCCCAAATTCCAGCCAAGTCAGAGGCTGCTCTGGGAATGTGTTTCTCACTAGAGACTGCTGTGGGGTTTGAATCACACACGGCTGGGACACAGAATGCAGGCTGCTCCAGGAAGTGTGCAACCTCTCAACTGAGGCAGCAGGCTCTTCCCTGTAAGGGTACTTGAGAAATTAGTGCATCTCCAGGTTGACCATGATCCACTCCTTGCACTGCCCAGATCTTTTTCTTGAGATACATTCAGAACCTTTAGGACTCTGATGGGCCTCCCTATAACTGAAGGAACACTTAAGAGAGAAGTTTGTAGGCAAACTAGAGGCATTACTAAGGACTAAAATTGATAATCATCCACTTCCTCCTCCACCATACATCTAAATCCATTCAATCTCAGCATCCACTTCTTTCAGCCTTAGCTGTTTAGGTGGTGGCATGACGCAGATCCTCATCTCCAAGGGACATGGCCCCTGGTCACCGTGCCCTTCTCAGGCCAGCATTGCTACACCTCTCCACTGAGAGTCAAGGCTGGGCAATTTCGCAACCAGCAGACCTCAAGTAGAAAGCCTGACTTCCATTCTATTCCTCCCTCCCTCCACTGTGAAGCATCAGCTGCTTCTGCTGATCAGGGTCATAGCCCTGTCCACATGGTAACACATTTACTGGTGTGCTTCTCCTTGAACACAAACCCAAAGTGCCCAGGATACTCAAATTCATTGGAAATATTGCTTGATCCCTTGGCAAAAGTCTGCTGTTTTGAGGACAAGAACCTTTAACTTTTTGGAGCTCAGAGTTGTGGGGTCTGGTCATCATAATTGGTGGTTTGAAGACTCACACCCCTAAGGTCCAAACCCATGGATTCTCCCTGTTGGGGACACAACATGGGTCAAAGATCTTTGGTTCAAAACACACAGTTCTCTGGAGGGTGGCCCTCCATCCTCACATGGTGTTCCTACCAAGCTGACGCTCGGCCATTCCAGCTCTCTTCAGAGAACAGTGGCCTCTGGATGATGTGTTGTATAACATGTCTATGGACCCTTTAGTCCTGGGCTTACACCTGTAACTCCTCTGCTGAAAGCACCACCTTAATTTAGTAATGTATTATAGGAGATTTGGGGCAGTGGGGCAAACCCTCTGTAATCCCAGAATAGTGGTGCTGGCTGAGGATCTGTAGCAGTGAAGGCAACCACATCCAGAATATTGTATACCCCTATGACAGGGGTGTCAAGCTCATTTCCACTGGGGGCCACTTCAGCCTCATGGTTACCTTCAAAGGGCTGAAATAATTTTAGGACTGTATAAATGTAACTACTCCTTAACTGTTAAGAAGTTGAAATTACATTCAGCCCTTTGAAGGCAACCACAAGGTTGTTGTGGCCCCTGGTGAAAACGAGTTTGACATCCCTGCCCTATGAGAATGAACTACTGGTTCATCAACGTGGATGGGGCCCAATTTAGACAACTTGTAGCCATTTGGTCTCTGTAATATTGTCTTATCAGAGTTCAAGGTTGCTCTCTGAGGCTTAAAAGTTGACATCAGAGCCAACAAAAGCCAGGTCAGACTTGGTCCGTGGACTCTGCCCTTTGCACCTGCATAAGCTCTATCTGTGCCATTATGACACATCATTCATGTGTCCATTGTGTTAAGCATGGGGACTGGAGAAGACAGAAGGACACTGTTGTCAGCTGACCTTGTCATTTTCTCTACCTTTTTAATGCATCTCATCCACAGGAATGATTTCTGATGGAAATTAATATGCAATGCATAGATCTTCAAATGTTATGCCCACTCTCATGTGTTCATTCCCATGCTTCTGCCACAGAAGTTCTTACCTGATCTCCCAACCTTTTTATTTCCAGGTTATGACCATTTAGCTCATCTACTGGCCGCTGCCTGTGACTCCATAGATATTTCCTTGAGCCACTTTTCTTTACATAGTAGGACACCACTAAGTGTTTACTGTTGAAGTTACTTCTACTGAGATCATATTCCCTTTTTATACCCAAGTGAGAATGGAGTGCAAGAGCTGTCCATTTTTGGCACAGATTCAGGAGTACATCCATAAATAAAGTGCAAGTTTTTCTTTCCTTCTTGAGCTGGTCATATGATCTCCCACAGAGCCATAGATGTGTGCTAAGGTAGAGGCACTAGTATGACATTGTTGAGTGACATTACAGTGTAGGCCACCTGCTCAAGCACTTTGTTTCTGTGCATGTTCAATCCCAGATTTACTATTTCCGTTGGATAAATTTTTACTGGACCTGCCTAATCTGGTCCCTCAATGGATCTGACAGGATTCAGCTCATGTTAAGTAGGTCTAAATGCATGGTCACAAAGTTAACACTCAATGTCACAAAGCCAGGCATTCCATCTTTGCCAGGGACCAGTAAATCACCAACTGTTTTGGAAAAGGTATATAATTTTCTGCTGCAAATGCCATGGTCTGGCTTCAGACTCCTGGGTTCTCTGATATTGTAATTTTTAAATTCAGACATGCTGCATATTCCACAAATCGTACTTTCTCATCACTGGTATCATCAACTACATGGAGTGTGAGGGATCTGAGGCCTCAGTGGGGGGACCTTTTGCACCATAACCTAGACTTGCTGCAGAGCTCTCCCTTGCTCCAGGCCCATTCGCTGATGGCACCCTTGTGAGTCATTAGTTTATGGAAAAAAAATTTCTAAGGGATGGAATATGTGCCTTACAGGACCTGATCAGGCCTACCAGGCATTGTGCTTCTTCCTTTGCAAGAGGAAATGCCATGTGCAAAAATTTGTTTTAAGCACATTTCTGACCATCGGCCTCCTAAAATATTTATGGATATATCAGGTCTCTAATTATTTGTATGTTTTTTCTACAGATTTTGGAAATTCATTGCTTACCAACCATCTTTGGTAACCAGCCACCTTTTGTTCCCCTGGTGTGATCAACATAATGTTATCCATGTCAAAGAAATCAAGATTCTCTGGACTGTATTACCGTAAAGGATGGTATAGTTAACATAGGACTGGGTAAAACATAAATGCATATTGTGGTTGACTGCATGTGAAAACAAACTGTGTCTCATCTTGTTTTCTAAATGAAGTAGAAGATAAAATACGTGCTTCCAAATTATTGCCCCAAAACATCATACCCGAGACCACATGTGCCTGCCATAGCAAACATGCTGTATCTAACAGAGTGACTGAAACTAGCCTAACTGCCTGGTTGAACTTGTGGTGATATATGCCATTCACATGCTCCTCACATTTTTTATAGATCAGTTAAATAAATATAGATCTATTAAATAAATACATGAGGGATCTACTACCCTTATGTCTTTCTGGTCCTTAACATTGGCTCTGATTTTCATCATGGCTGTTGAAATGCAATAGTATTTGATTTCCTATCTTGATTAGGGATGATGAGGACTGGCTTTTACTATGATAGTGTCTACTTCACAAACCAAGGGCCTGTATTGAAGGTTATACCAACTTCCAGGTTTGTCAATCTGACTATGTATTTGGTAAAAAAAATGAGCACCAAGTGTGTGCATTAGATTCATTGCAATTTGGATGTTGAACATGATTTTGTTTATGAGCTAAAATTCTATGTACCCACTCTAATGTAAGAAAAGCATGAAGACATTTTGGGTCTGCATATCAATGTTATTACATGCAGTGTTTTCAATTATTGTCACAATAGCTGGGTGTTTCTCGTTCCCCAAGGTGCAGTTATCCAGGAAAATGGCTAAAGGCCCCTAGGGGAAAGACAGGAAGAATTGGCATCACGTGTAATTGTCATGATGTTGGAAGGTCTTCAGTCCTGGTACCTGATCACCTCTTTAGTTCTCCAGTTCTGGTTCCACAACAGGCTCAGGTCTGAAAATTGGGCGAGAGAAGTGAAAGAAGCCCTATATCATCTTCTATCATTAGCCCAAGCTGATGGATGAGAGTCACTACTGAATATTTTAGTGATGCATTTTCCTTCTCCCCAGAATATCACTTATAGCTTTGGAAAAGACAGCCTTCTTGGAAAAATGGTGAGTCAGCTGGCTTTACATGGTATATCCATTCTAGCATGCTTACTTTCTAAGCCTTTTAATTCCTCCCTCCATGTTCTGCCACAGAAATTCTGGCATTTCAGCTGCTTGCAGACTCAGCTATTGCTTTGCCCATCCTTCTGTGATACATTCTGGAGTTAAGTATGCACAGTTTTGTGGGTGCTTGCAAATGTCTTAAATTTTGTATATAGGCAAAATGCCCCTAAGCCAATATACTCTTTCCCATCAACTTTGTGTTCTGGCTTCTTGATCAAACACCTTACAACTCTAACACTGTGTGGATTCTTTGGGTCCTGTTAGTACAAGTGGTAAGGTCTTTGGGATTTAATTTCTGTAAAAGTTTCCACAAACTGGGTGGCTTAAAAAAACAGAGATTACCCTTTCATAATTCTGATGGATAGAGGTCTAAAATCAAGATATCCTCAGGGTCATGCTCCCTGAGTGATTTTGAGTAGAACCTTCTTTACTTTTGCCAGTCCTGATGGTGGCCATCAATGCTTGTTTCCCTTGGCTTGTGGCTGCATCATTCCTCTCTGCTTCTGTTGTCATCTGGCTTTCTCCCTGTGGGTGCTTAATTTACACAGTGTTTTCCTCCTTTTACAAGGACACCAGTCATATTGGTTTAGGTAGAGTCTATTCTAATGACTTCATCTCAACACATTATATCTGCAAACACCCTGTTTCTTAATAAGGTCAAGTTCACAGGCATCAGGATTTAGGACTTCAACATATACTTTTGTGAGACACAATTCAACCCATAATACCTCTTAAAGGCATCTCAGGAAAATGGCTATAGGTATCTTAAGGAAAAATAGAAAATTATTATTGTGTGTAGTTGTCATGTTTTTGGAAGGTCTTTCACTCCTGAAAACTGATCACCTCTTCAGCTCTTGGGTTCTGGCACTGAACTCATGGTGAGTTGTGCTGGAACTGAAGCCTTGTAGATGCAGTGACAGCAGATCCTGAGGGGGCAGCAAGTGCCTTGAGTGGAAGAATCTTCTACATTGCCTTTCAGCACAGAGAGGTATGCAGCCTAAAACTCAAGAAAGATAGAGCAATCCTACAGATTCTGAAGGTTCAGAGGCATCTAAAGAGTGAAAATGTTTGGGACCATCTTCCAAAATGCATTTGGTCTGTGGGTCAGTGTTATGAACTAACTGTGTTTCCTATCCTTCCAATTCATTTATTGAAGCCATAGTCTTCAGTACATTAGTCCTAGGGGATGGGGCCTTTGAAATCTGATTAGGTTCATGTGAAGTAATGTTGGTGAGCTCCCCACGATGAGAGAGACCAGAGCTAGCTCTCTTTCTCTCCATGTGCATATCATGAGAGGCCATGAGAGGGCACAGTGAGAAGGTGGCTGGCTGCAATCCAAGAAGAAAGTTCTCACCAGGAGCAAAACAAGCACCTCTATCTGGAATTCTCAGCCTCCAGAACTGTGAGAAACAACTGTGTGCTGCTTTGGCCACTTGCCTTGTGGTATTTTGTTATGGCAGCCTGAGTTGACTAAAACATTCAGGGTCCCAGAGTTTTTCAACCAGAATCCTAATCTTGGCAGAACAGAACAAGTGTGGTTTGATGTTTCAATTTTTTTTTTGAAATTCAGTCAGATTCTTAGGTCTTGCCTTTAGTATTTAGCATGTTCTTTCTACCTCCTTCAAGAGATGATAGATTCTTTGTATACAACCAAGAATTCTGGCTGGCCTTCACATAGCTACTCTCCTTCAGTTGTCCCAGCAGACCATCAATGGCACTCAGCCATGGTGCTCCAGCCCCATGTCCCAGGGCCTATTATTTCCACCATATATCACCAAAGTCTATTCTGCACAAGCGAGTCTCTTCCTTTCCACTGGAACACCCACTGTCACTAGTCACTTCTGTGCTATTGTAACAGTTAAACTCCACTTTGAATGATGATCTATATGGTTGGCACAGGAATTATACCTTACAAGATCAAATCTTAATAATAAATCCTGCTTTACACATTTTACATGCTCAGTTTTATAAGAAACCAAGTATCAACCCCATTCTACCATCATCATTCGTCAAGATGAATTACTGCCTGAGTAATTTAAATGGGCTTCATTTTTAGATATTACTGAAAATATACTTTTGGGTATGACCTAAACATATTAAATTAATACCCAATACCCAAGAAACCAGCTCCTTTTCCAAGTCTCTCAAACTTAACCTGTAGATCACCCCTTCACTGTGCTTGTGAAGAGCTTGTCTCACCCACTTTGGGGTTCTGAGAGTGAAAGAATATGCTCTTCTCATCTGAGACTCTCAACTGAGCAGTGAGTTACTCATCACTGGATGTCTGCCAGTTAGTAAACCATGCAAATCTGGAGATCTTGGAAAGGGTTTTCAGTGATTTTAAGGAGAGGGCGGCTCCTTATCTTTGAAAAGGATAATTACTCTAGAAGAGGAAATACATTCTTCCTTAACAATAAATAACATTCATACTTTTCTCCTGTAGGGAGATTTGCTTGTAAATTTGGAGGTGCCAAGACTAATCCCTGACAAAGCGACTTGGGGAATTCCCAGAGTGAGCTGGGAAGTGGTTAAAGCTGCATGAGTGCTCATTTCATCAGCTACATCCTCCTGCAAGTTAGCACTTAATTCCACCTCATCGTGTTTCTGAAGGATAACCGTTCCCCTTAAATCAGTTCCAGCAAGTGTTCTCTTCTTCACTTCAAATCTAAAGTCCCTTAAGCAGACCAGGAAGGGCTGATTAAAATAGCTCATTACATTTATTTAAATACTTTTGAATGGGGAGTCCATAACCTCTAGACTGAGTGAAAGTGTGCTTGTAAGTATGTGTGCACACACCCACACACAAACGCACACACTTCCATACTGTATAATAAATGTTATCAGAAAAAGGAGAAAGAGAGTATGGAATGGGGAAATCTGAGAATGATGTTCTTATAAACTGCTTTAGAGCCAAGAGAATATCAATCACACGCCTGAGTTCACCACGCCACTGCTGTTTTTCTTCGGATCACCTCTTTCTTCACTGTTGCTATGGCCCTTATGAGCATTACATTAAAAGATCTGAGCTTGAGAAAATGAGGAAAGCAGGCAGAATTTTCTCTTGCAAGGAATTCTCTCTGAGGTCCTGCATCTCTGTGAGAAAGACAATGATGCTCTGAGTGTGAACGAGCATCACACACAACCCCAAGCATTTCACACCCATTGAACACTGTGTGGGATGTATTACATTCACTCCATTCTACAGAGAAAGTAGAAGAGGTTGTGTACTTTGCCCCAAATTCTAAAGCTTGTGTTTGGTGGAGGAAAGATGGACCTGGGAAACAGTGGAGGTGTCCTCACGTGCTTTCCAGGCTCTGAGGATACCCTCTGGGTATGGGAGTATCAGGGACACATCAGCATGGAGTCAGGGAAGGTGTGTTCCCAAACACTGAATTCTCATCCAGCCTGTTGGCAACACGACTGTTCTCCCTCTCTCTTGGCCATGGCATGAGAAACTCTCTGAGTAAGGACAGCAAGCTGATGTGTGCAAACATCCCTGATGTGGGCATAGCAGGAGAAGGACTGTCACTGAGCTCAGGATGGGCCAGGCTGCAGAGAGAAGGCACTGGGAGACAAACATGCCTAAGAAGGAAGGTTCCAGTATCTTTAAGGTGTTTTGTTCTCTGTCACTACTGCTCACAAACAACTGTCACAGTGTTCTCCATTGTCTGGGGGATGGAGGCAGTGGTACAGAATCCAGCAGGTGCTGATTTGGGGGAGTCATTATCCTGGGTTTACTGTTAATGCTGGCAGGTTGACACAGTTTCTTCCAGTAGTCTCTGAGGGGGTTTTTAGTCAAAGAAAGGGATGGTTTTTGAAATTGCTTCCTTTTTCTATCTGCTAACTACCAGGAACTTCCACATACAGCCCATGGTGATTTTCTTATTACAGGGAGTAGAAGCTCAGGCTGTGGGCTTTCTGTGGGCTCAGGATGAGTTGTGGCTGGTTCAGCTCCTACTAATTACAGAAGGATCTGCCCTTACATAAGGTGCAGGAGGCACCCCCCAACCTCCCCAGCGGAAGCCTGTTGCCTTTGCTCTGAACTTTTGCCTGGTGTGGCCTCCTCTTGGGTTTAAAACCACAGCTCTCCCTTTTTTCTCAGTAAGCACTCATGGTAACAGGAGAAGGCTATTATCAAGTGTTGGGTTCCAAAGAGAGACATACTATTCCTGGCACCATGGGAACATTCCAGACTAGGGTAACAGAGCAGATTTTGCATAAGGAATTGCATTATGTTGTGCATGTTTGAGAGATACCCAAGCTATATGAGCTCAAAGACTTGATAATTGTACTGGTGAGCTGATAAAATTTCTCCTCAGTACAGAGGCCACACAAACATACACACATGCTAAATTCATACAATCATAAATATGAGAACAAAATAGCTAGCTTTATGTTAAAGTAAACACAATTAGAATGTTTTAAAATTTTTAATTTTTATTTATGTGTTTTTGATGAAATTTGTTTATAATGTTTTTGTCACATTATAAATTCCCTTCATTTAACCAATGATTTCTAGAGTTTGGTAGCATTTTGATAATGCTTCATATTTCTAGAGGATAACTTAAACAAATGCAAGAAATTAATCAAAGTGTCTGTTGAATCAATAAGCATTAAAGACTGGCAGCACATTTCAAAGTATAGTCCACTTTGGAGCTATTCATTAATTTATTTTAAAAACAGAATACAAAATATTTGTATAGCATTTTACCCATATTTTTTCTTTTGAGTCTTTTTTCTTTATTCTAACGTTCTAAAAGTGCCCAATTTAGCCCCACAATAGAAATCAAATGCCCCTTTGAACATCTAAATTTACTTTAAACTGACTCTGTAGAAGGAAGGTCTCCATAACCCTTATAGAGGCAATATCCCCACCTCCTTTTTTCTTATTCCTTAAAAGTGCTTATCAAGATGAATGAGAACAGTGGTGTGTAATTTCAAAGATGAAATTGCTTTTCTCTCCAGCTTTCCCTCAGTGTTTCAAGGTCACCGTAAAAGGGAAGTCAGCCCACAGCCCTGGCCTTCTCCTGGGTCTGTCAGGGCACGTTACCCTCCCAGCTGAGGATTGTGCCTTTGGAAGTGCTCTGCTTTATTTTTTCTCTCAAAGAGGGTGTGAAATCCCTACTTGTTCTCACAGTGCTGGGTAAGCTGAAGTGTTAAGAAGAGTAAATTACATCTTCTGTCCTGTGTACCCAACACTGTTTTCATGGTCTTGCTACTCAACTTCCTGAGTTACACCAATGGCCTATCCTCTGAAACACTGGGGAGGGAGGCTGTGAACACACCCCATTGACAAGACCCTGGGAAGGAAGGTGTGTGACACTAGACCGAGCACAGAATCACATCCAAACTGTGCAATATTAACAAAATACTAAAACAGTATGCTCTCCCTTTACTATTCAATTGCCTGAAGCAGACCACTACCTAAAGCTTTCATCTGAGGTCTCACATTTGATAGTTTATTCATGCCCATATATTTTCAGGCACCTAATATGCTTAACAGAGCTCAAAAATTACCAAGACATCCAGACATTTGTGCCTGTATAGAAAAAAAAGGTTGTAGTGACTACTCACAGTGGGGAAATTGGCAGCTCAAAACATGAATTTTCTTAGATTAAAATGATCATTATTGTCTCATAGGTAATATGGCTTGATAAACTTGTAAAGCTATATAAAATATTTTAAAGTGTTATCTGTTGAACAATAAATCTATTAAAGTCAGTAGAATTATGAGTGGCAATTATTTTATTTACTTCTACAAAATTCCTGTTTCTTGCTGACTTCTACAAAAACAATTCCTGTTCCTATAAGATATTAAATGCATGTATAAAACTTTAAAGGGAAATCATCAACAATGACTGGGTTGACATTAAAATTCTGAGAATATATATCTGAAGTCATGACATAGAAGAGCTCTTTAACAATTTAATGGAATTTTATTATAAATGACTACTTTGTAGTCTAGGTTGGAACTCAAGGAATGCCTAGGATTTAGAATGGGTTCTAATACTGAGTCTCCTATGATAATCTCAATCTCACAAAGTTTTGTAAAGGGTGAAATGATTAATGTCTGTTACTGTTCAGCATTGATCAGTCGGTAGTGACTTCATTGTTAGCAATAGTCAAATATCATGATCAGGAAGGCTATCTATAAAATAAGCATTATAAAGACAAATTGAAAAGCCATAACTCAGTCTGGTGCCTTCCAGGATCCCATTGTGCAAAACCTTTTCCACAGGCTCACTGGGTTTGATTCTTTGATTTACGTTCCCATCCCCAAGTTTTGGTAATACATTTAGGACATCATGAGAGGATATAATTTCAATGTGAAATCAGAAGAGAGAAGCGCACTAAAAACGACATAAAGAAGATTCTCAGACAAGAAAAATCTAAAGGAGCTCATCATCACCAAACCATTATTATATGAAATGTTAAAGGGACTTATTTAAGAAAAAGAAGATTAAAACTATGAATAAAATGACAATAAATACATATCTATCAACTATTGAATCTAAAAAGCAAACTTAACAAACAAGAAGAACAGAGACAGAATTATGGATCACAGAGAGTTTTGATGCTTACCAGAGGGGAAGGGTGTGTGGAGGAATGGGTGAAGAAGTCCAGATAGATAATAATAGAACAGCCATGGGGATGTAAAGTACAGGATAGGAGATGGAGTAGCCAAAGAGCTTACACACATGACCCGAGAACATGAACAAAGGTTGGGGGGAATGCTTAAGGGGAGTGGGACTTGCTGGGTAGGGCAAAAGGGGAAAAATTGGGACAACTGTAACAGCACTATCAATAAAATATTTTTGAAAGGAAGACATGAAATATAGCAAACCTGTGACTTCCTATCAATTTGCCCCTGTAATCAGCGAGGCTCTGCAGTTCTTTATTCCCCTGGTCTGGTGCAGGCAAGTCTAGCAAACTGCTCCCAGAAAGGCCATTAGATTTGACCAGAATCTTGACTGTCATTAGGTTTTTTTAAGAGAGGTGGTCAAGAATAAGGCCTCTTTTTTTTTTGTTTTTTTACTAATTACCTTTTTAGTAAACTTAACACTTTAAAAACCCCACGCTCTTGTATAATGTGATCACTCACGGAACTTTATCAGATTTACTCTCTCCTCTGCCCTCACCATAGCCCCATACGGTGAACAGTGTTATGGTTATAATAGTAATAATAATAATGACTATTATTTTCACGGATGTACTTGCTGTTATTTTATGGACAAGAGAATGAAAAAGAGAGAGGTGAAGTGACTTGTCCCAAACAAACATCTACCACGGTGGGTACTGGAAATACCAGGGGAACACTGGGTAATGTATAGAGGTACCTAACCTACTGCTGTATATACCCCAAACTAATACAAAATAATATTGAATGCAAACTGTAATTAAAAAATAATAAAATACTTTAAAAAAGCTGTGGCCAAAGCCATGTGAAGGGGAGGAACACTCCATTAGAGTGCATTAGAATGCACTCCAGTGAACTCTGGAGTATTCTGTACCCTAGAGCCTGGGATCCCTTCAAAGAGCATGGCGATGTCTGGTGAGGGCCTGTAGCCCTGGGAACTGCCTTTTCTTGCAGGGATGCTTCTTGCTAACTTTCAAACAATTCTCCTGGCACTAAATAGGATCCCTGAGGCATCTACTCCACATGGCCAATTTTTATTTTCTAAAGACGATTAGGTTGTTTAAATGAACTTGATTAGAACTGTAAAAATTTACAATGTATAGAAATGTATAATAAGAATACCAATTTATAGCAGGACTCTAATCTGAAAGTAATTACAAAGCAGGTTAGATACCCTGTTACTTTCTCCAAGGTCTTGATGTTGTTTATAAGTGACTTATCATCTTTTCTATAGTATTTTTACTTTATGATTCTATGTACTTAACATTTTAAGTTTACAACAATGCTCATCAGTTGATAGACAGGGAAGTTTCTTACTTTTTCACTAACTAAAAAAAAGAGTTTTGATTGAAAAGTGGTCAGTGTTCAGGTCCAGATGCCGAGATGAGGATCCATGAAGAAAATCCACTGAGAAACCCTTCTTCTGTGTTATTTTCTCATATTTGCCCTGAGTTCCCAGAATGGAATCCTCAGATCATATCGCATCACTCCTATCTCAGTTCTTGTGGAATATTCTGTAGTCAATTAGGGAGAATTGAAGATTCTCCCTGGTGGAGATATATATTATCTTTTACCTGGAAACTTCTACTTAAGACTAATAGGACTGTGCTCTGCTTTCTAGAGTTTTTGGCATCTTCCTCCCAGATGAGAAACCTGCATTCACAAGATTCAAATAAAGGAATTCCAATCAGAAGGGACTGTCACTTCCTTCAAGAAAACTGCAATAACAGAGTCCACAGAGGGAATCTGAGGTCCATCTGCAGCCCCCAGGCACCCTTGGACGCCCCACAGACACGTGCCACATGGCCATCTGAGGGTGGTCAGCCTCCATTGACAATGCTAAGCTACTGAAAAGAAAAGTTTACTTTCTCTTATTTTTATTTCTTGTCTTCTAAATAAAATCAAGTTTTTCTTATTTATAAAATGCCTCCTTAATGCTCATGACTAGGTATAGTTCAGCATTGTCTCCTGTCAGTGTTTGCTGGGTTTCACATAATGGTTTATCCACGATGACACCCATAGAGAGGGTCATGTGATCCATGTTCCTTTCTAACACACATAGGCTTAATGGACCCCAGATCCCCTCTGTGGACCCTGTTATTGCAGTTTTCATGTCTTTCAATGGCTTGAAAAAACTAAACTTTGACTTTGTTTTAATGGCTACATACAGCTACATTGTAAGGATGTTACATAATTCACTTTAGTTAGCAAAACATTTATCAGCAAAACATTTATCTATGTATATTTATTATGGGTACAAATTCATTACATTTACATTTTTTCCTCTATCTTCATATTTTAACCAATGTCATATTAAATTCTTGAGTATATTTTGTTAGAATACATTCCCTGAAGGTTTTCCACATTTGGTATCTCTGTAATTAAGTTCCAGAAAGCTACTCACATTTGTGACCCAATTAAGAAAGCATATGTACTAATTTCCAAAAGGTAACACATATTTTTTTCCTGGTATTACTGTAACAGGATGCAGCCAAGAGGGGAGCCCCAAATAGTGATTTGTAATAGGATCCAGAAGAGCTTTGAGATAATTGGCTCCACATCACAGGGCACACCTGCCCAGAATGCGGGCAGCTGTAGCCAATTGTGGGAAGAGCAGGAAATGGGGCTGCAGAAGATTGGCGCTGGGATTTAAACCCAGCGAGGCAGCCATTTCGTGTCTATCTTTGGGACCATGTCTCTTCTCTTGGGACCACGCATCTCTTCTTTTTGGGACCCGACATCTCTCTTCTGGGACCACACATCTCTCTTTTTGGGGCCACGTATGTGTTTCGGACCACATGGCTTTGGTGTCTTGGTTGGGACCATGCGGCTTGGGTGAGAGGAACACGAGGCTTTGGAAGTGTTCCTTTTTGCCACGTGGAGGGTGCTGGGAGGACTGTGCATTTGTGGGGAACTTTAGTTTGTGTTATTTCGAATGAATAATAAATTCCTTTCCTTTTCACTGAATCTCGGGCATTGAGAGATATCTTACTTTTGGCGGCAGACATAATGAACCTGGGGGATTCCTTTCAGGGAATAATATATTGCCTCAGCTGCCCTTGGCCCCCTCTTTTGTTCTGTAACATTACAACCACAGAAGTGCTCAAAATGGTCTCATTCTGTTTAACAAGACACTGAGATGCTTTACAGAGAGAACAGATCAAAACCACAAAGCATGCATCCAAATTGCGGGCAAAGGGAAGAACTTTGACTTCCAACTGCCACCGGAACCGAGGTCTCACTCCTTCTGCCACTGACCATGGTAAAACTGGAACCTGTACACCAGAACCCTTTCAAAAGCAGAGGGTCCAGGAAGATCCAGTGCTAATGCCCCTTACTATAGTAGCTAAGTCTAAGGTCCTCCAATGAACACTTTCCCTACCAGCACTTCAGCATACATGTTTCTCCTATATTCTTAAAAATCCACCCAGAACCCTGGATTAGGGAGTTCAGACCTTTGGGTGGTGCCATTCATAATGAAAGAGCCAGCCAATCTTCCTCCACTGTAACCCTCGGTGTTCAGCATTTGGCTCTGCCACACCTGCTGGACAGACTCTGTTCTGTTACAGTGTCTTTAGCACTATGGCAGTGCCCAGTGCATATTGGCATTGGATAAATATTGTTGAATGAATGAATTCATTCATAACATTATTATATTGTTTTTTTTTTACCATTTTTAACTTTTGCTAACATAATGAGCAAACCATATCTGTTTATTTTAATTTGCATTTGTTTGATTACCTCTTGGGCTGAGTATCTTTCTCAAATGTCTTATACATTTGCATGCTTATTTCTCCTCTTATGAATTACTTTCTGGTGTTCCTTTCTCATTTTTTATTAATGTTATTGACATGTAGGTTACTTCTTGTTGAAATAAATAAAAAAGAATTTAGAAATTAGTCAGTAAATCTTTTTTGTTTGTGTTTCCAACTTTTTCTTTCAGTTACCTGCTTGCCTCTTAAGTTTGGTGTTGTTTTAACCATACATAGATATTATGTCTTTTTCTTTATTTATACTTTTGGATGAAGTGGTAATTCTGGGTCTTTATTAGATAAACTGCCCTTATTTGAATAGCACATGATGGGAGAGTCCCAAAAGCTTGAAATTATCTTCGGCAGGGCAGGCCCCATGTAGGCCCCTGCTAGGTGAGTGTTCTAAGAACCCATCTGTATCAGTGTACCAGATGGTGGTGTTGTGAGAGGCTGCACTCAGTTTCAGTGAATATTTTCTTTAAAGATTCAACACGTTTGCCCATTCCATGGTGGATGATTCATGGACACACCTGCCCATACTGCTGAGTGTTCAAAATTTTTTTACCAAAAACAGCATGACCCCTGTGCCTCACCTTTCCTGTTCACCCAATCTTGCCCTGAGCAACATTTTTTTTGTTTCATCAGATGAAAAAAATCTTCAAAGGGAAACATTTTTCCAATGTGAGAGAGTTGAAACAAAATATGGCAGAAACACTAAAATGCAAAAAAAAAAGGACGAGTTCAAAAACTGTTTTGAGCAGTGGAAAAAATGTCTCAATAGGTGTACTGCATAAATGGGGAGTACTTTTAAGGTGACTGAAGCTTAAACATGTAAGAATAAATACACAATTAAAAAAAATAAATTGGGGGTTTTGGGGATCCCCCTTCATACTTTTTAATTATTTAGCAAATCTTGATTGAGCCTGACACATAATTTTTCTTACTTTTTTAGAACATAGAATAACATTTTAGAATATAAAATAAAAAATCTGTGAGTTTTTATTTGGAACTTCTTTCCACGTAAAATACAGAAAGTTTCTAAATTATTTTGTTTTTTTTTTTAAGAATATTTGTGTATTGAATGACCATGATTAGTTAAAGTTCAAATGTTCCTCTGTGTTGAAAGGCCATCTCTGTCAAATATTAGGTTTGCATACAAACATAGATTTATTTTTAGATTCTCCATTCTGTTCCTCTAATCTTGCTATCAGTTTCTATGCTCGTATCACAGCATCGCATTTTAATTATAGAGCTGTGAAATACATTTCATTATCTGGGAAGTCATAAGATCCACTTTATACTTCATTTTATAATTCTCATGTCTACTTTTGGATATTTATATTTTGGATCAGTTTTAGAATATTTGTTTTTTAAAAATATTTTATTAATTACTTTTAGAGAGAGGGAAAAGAAAGGAGAAAGAAAGTGTATGGTTACCTCTTATGCACCCCCTACTGGGGACCTTGCCCACAACCCAAGTATGTGCCCTGACTGGGAATCAAACCAGTGACCCTTAGTTCACAAACTCAGTCCACTGAGCAACACCAGCCAGGTCTAGAATGAGTTTTGTTTTGTTGTTAACATGTCAGCAGGATTTGATTAAGATGTCAGAAGACTTACCATCATAATAAAATGTAACCTTCCTGTCAAAGAAATAGGTAAGTTTTTCAACATATAAGTCATATATTTGTATGCATAACACAACTTTTATTTTTTTATTCTTGCATTATTTATTATTGTATTATTTTCTATATGAACAACTATAAACCTGCTTTCTCCACCCTGTGTATTTATATTTGTTTGATTTTTTAATATATTTTATTGATGATGCTATTACAGTTGTCCCATTTCCCCCCCTTCACCGACCTCCACCCTGCATACCCCCTCCCACCCACATTTCCCTGCCCCTTTAGTTCATGTCCATGAGTCGTACATATAAGTTATTTGACTTCTACATTTCCTATACTATTCTCACCCTCCCCCTTTCTATTTTCTACATACTATCTATGCTACTTATTCTCTGTACCTTTTCCCCCTCTCCCTCTCCCACTCCCCCATTGTTAACCCTCCATGTGATCTCCATTCTTGTACTTCTCTTCCTTTTCTGGTTGTTTGCTTAGTTTGTTTTTGTTTTTGTTTTTGTTTTAGGTGTGGTTGTTAATAACTGAGTTTGTTGTCATTTTACTGTTTATATTTTTTATCTTCTTTTTCTTAGGTAAGTCCCTTTAACATTTCATATAATAAGGGTTTGGTGATGATGAACTCCTTTAACTTTACCTTGTCTGAGAAGCACTTTATCTTTCCTTCCATTCTAAACAAAAGCTTTGCTGGATAGAGTGCTCTTGGATGTAGGTCCTTGCCTTTTGTGACTTGAAATACTTCTTTCCAGCCCCTTCTTGCCTGCAAGTTCTCTTTTGAGAAATCAGCTGACAGTCTTATGGTAACTCCTTTGTAAGTAACTGTCTCATTTTCTCTTCCTGCTTCTAAGATTCTCTCCTTATTTTTAATCTTGGGTAATGTAATTATGATGTGCCTTGGTGTGTTTCTCCTTCTTTGGGACTCTCTGAGCTTCCTGGACTTCCTGAAAGTCTATTTCCTTTGCCATATTGGGGATGTTCTCCTTCAGTATTTGTTCAAATAACTTTTTCACTTGTTGCTCTTCCTCTTCTTCTACTACCCCTATAATTCAGATGTTGGAATGTTTCAAGATGTCCTAGAGGTTCCTAAGCCTTTCCTCATTCTTTTGAATGCTTATTTCTTCATTCTTTTCTGGTTGGATGTTTCTTTCGTCCTTCTGGTCCACATCGTTGATTTGAGTTCCAGTTTCTTTCCCATCACTGTTGGTTTCCTGTACATTTTGCTTTATTTCACTTAGCATAGCCTTCATTTTATCATCTAATTTGTGACCAAATTCAAACAATTTTGTGAGCATCCCGATTAGCAGTGTTTTGAACTGTGCATCTGATAGGTTGGTTATCTCTTCATCGTTTAGTTGTATTTTTTCTGGAGCTTTGATCTGTTCTTTCATTTGGCTCATTTTTTTTTTTTTTGTCTCCATGCACCTGTTATGTAGTAAGGGGTGGAGCCTTAGGTGTTCACCAGGGTGGGGCAACCCAGTCTTTGGGTTGTGATGCTGTATGGGCAACCCAGTCTTTGGGGTGGAGTCTGAGGGAACAGGTGTACTAGCTCCACTATCTGCCAGATTTCAGTCACTTCTCCAGCTTCCCACAAACAAGGTAGTCCCGTTTCATGCTAATTTCCATGTGGGTGGGTTTGTGTACATTCTAGGACCCTGTAGGTTTGTCCAACGAATTCTCCTGTGAGGCTGGGACTTTCTTTCACTGCCTCAACCCCCACAGGTGTTTTCAATCAGTGGTTTGAGGCTTTATTACTTTGTGCAGGAGCCCTGGGTTGCACAGTCTGTTTCACTCCCCAATTGTTTCTCCAGGTTTATCTTCACGTGAATGGGGGACACCTAGTTTGCAATCCTCCCCATGGCGGGTCCACCTGCTGCTGCCTTGCTGGCCAGCTGCAGCCTTGTGTGTCCCACTCCACTATCTGCTGCCTCACTGGGTCTGCTGCCACCACCTTGCCTGCCCCAGTCCTCCAGCAGCCCCCTTGCCATGAGTCCTCTCTGCCCGGCCAGTCTCTGCCTCTTTTACTGGTCTGGATGAATGTGCTTTTCTTTAACTCCTTGGTTGTTGGACTTCCATACAGTTTGGTTTTCTGTCAGTTCTGGTTGTTTTTGGTTTTTAAATTGTTGCTGTCCTTTTGGTTGTGTGAGGAGGCACAGTGTATCTACCTACGCCTCCATCTTGGCCAGAAGTTCCACATAATACAACTTTTGAATTATACTTTTGCAAAATATAGCACAATGACCATTATACATAAATGTTGTATTTTCAACTGATAGAAAAACAAGTTCATGTAGGTTCAGGCATTCTTCCCAGACAAGGGCCTCTATGTACTTTCTGGAATATTAAATTGTAAACTTGAATAAAGGACTCAGAAACTCCATTTCTCTGAAAAATATTCCATTTTCATTCATCATTTATGAATTCATGGAATGAATTTCATTAATTGACACATTTTCTGATCCTGAGGGTTTGAAACCCTGAAAAGTTCTTAGGAAGAATGGAGTTTAATCTACTCATTGCCTGCTGGTCACACTGATGTTCCTTTTCATTTGCTGAAAAAAAAAGTCTTCTTTACTTCAAGGGTAGCCCTTGTCCTCTGATATTCCTTCTATTCTTTTGTCTCTTGGCTTCGTCACTGTGTAGCTTTGATGATATAATTACTCAGTCTTTAATATGAAATCCTGAGATAGTTAGCTTGGGCTCTGCACAGACTTACCACTTTGATTCTCCTGTGCAACAACAGCCTTATGGCTGAGGTACTGCCATCATCCCCCATTCACAAAGAAAGACTTGAGGCAGCTAGATGGTTCAGGTCCCACACTATTATGTAATGGAGACTGGAAGCAAACCCAAGCAGCAAAACTCAGAAAGCCCTGCATCTGACAACTCCCCAGGCAGTTTATAGTATTTCCTTCATTGATAAAGCTGGGGAAATTACTACACCAGCCTCTGAGACAGAGTCAGCATTATGCTACAGTTAAAACAGAGGTGGGGAAAGAGAGGGAGAACAATGAAGTTCTTTGGTGGATAAACAGTGTTTCCACTACTCTCTTCCTCTCTTGGTCTCCAATTTGATCATCTCCTTGCTGTACAGACATCTCAATGCTGCTGCTGATAATGTTGAGTGGAGAATGCTTGGGATGCTGCTGAACTTTCACCAACCTCTTGTCTCCACATTGCTGGGTCCATGGCAGCCTGTCTGGTCCTCAATGTGGAGACTGAACTCTGTTCCAGTTGATAGAATGTGCTGCCTCTAGACCAGGCCTATGGAACCTCCACAGGAGATGCTCCATGCACACCCTTCTATCCACTGACAAGTGGTCTCAGCAAGCTTTGACACCACATGTTTAAGATACAGAGTCCCTGTATTATAGTTTGGAGCAAAGTCAGATGCTAGTTAGGAACCCCTGTTTTGCATATTACTTGAGAAAGAAATAAACTACTTTTATTGTGTTTGAGTCATTATATACTTGGAGCTTGTTACATCAGCTAACCTTAGTAATTCATTTAATAAATCATATTAATAATACACAATTGTTGCATGTTAAAATAAATTTGAAATAATTGAGAAACTGTAGGTAGGATGAGAAGAATGTTAGGAAATGAGGGTGAAGCCAGGAATGAGGCTGATTTGCAATATGCAGAGTATGAAGCCTCTCTCTCTGGTTCAGAGGACAAGTTTGGCTCTAACCTAGAAGCATGGAAAGCCAAAAGGCACAGAATAAAAGATGGAGAAATGCAAGCATTAATAATACCAGTGAGTTGTTCTTTCTACCATCCAGACTGAATCATTTATCCACTGCATTTATCTGGGGAATCAATTAGAAATCTACCCGATGCTCTTCATATAAGACATATATATGGATGTGGCTATAGTTGTGGACATGGGTATAGATATGGGCATGGATGTGGCTATTGTTATGGACATAGATATGGAGGGATGGACATGTGGATACAGATGCAGATTTAGAAATTGATGGATACAGATGATATCAATACAGATCAGACGTAGATAGTCATAGGTATAATTATAGAGATGGGAAGAGACTATAAATTTCTTTTTTAAACATTTTTATTCATTTATTTAATTTTTTAGAGAGATGAGAAGGGAAAGAGAAAGGAGGAGAGAAACATCGATATGAGAAACAAACATCAATTGGTTGCATTCCACATCAAACTTTCAACTAGGCATGTACCCTGACTTGGAATCCAACTGATAACTTTTAGCTTTGGGGGACGATGCTCCAACCAACTGAATCACACTGGTCAGGGCAAGATTACAAATTTCTTTACCTTTCATTCTATTATTGGCTGAAAGCAATTTTTTGTGGTGTTTAGAGGAAAAGAATTTCCTGAGACACACATGGAAGAATGTGGTTCTGTGGTGACCTTTATTGATGATGTACAATTAAGAGGAGTTCCCTGTCTGACTTCCCAATGTTCCCATCTCCCTCTGTCATACCATGGAGAAGGTCCAATCCTATCTTCAGTAGGGTGACACAACAGTCCAGCATCTGGCTGGCTTAGCATGTGTTTCCAGCTGCAGTCCATTGCAGGCTCCCTCCTGGAGCCTGTGTGCAGAGCCTCTATGGCCATGAGTCACGTGGCTCCTAAGGCCACATGACCAAATTGGAGAGAGAATGCGCAAGTGCATTGGGCAAGCACATTACCAGGTGTGTGTGGGGGGTGAGGGGGACATAGAGGAAAAGAGAGCAAGAGAGAGCGCATTTTTGTTCTCCTGGGTTTATATTAGCTTGGGCGTGTGATGGACCAGGTGTCTTTTTAAGAGAACAAATGAACTTTCAAAGCCTTCACAGGCTTTGGATTGGTCCATATCCCCTAAACCAGGGGTGTCTGACTGATGGCCCATGGGCCACGTGCAGCCCAGGATGGCTATGAATGCGGCCCAACACAAAATCTTACATTTACTTAAAACCTATTTTTGCTCCTCAGTTTTTGTTAATGTTTGTGTATTTAATGTGTGGTCCAAGACAACTCTTCTTCCAGTGTGGCCCAAAGATGCCTAAAGGTTGGACATTCCTGCACTGTCAAGTCTCTATGGTCAAGCATCTCCCTCTGAGCTTCCAATAATCTGGTACTGCAGAAGGGGAGGGAGGAGTGTCCATCCCCTTGACAGAGCAATACTATAATCTCTTGGAATGTGAAGAGCTGTAGCTTCTTGGTGAAGCAAACCAGCTCCTGCTTCACAGTTTATTAAGCTCAATGTCTACTCCCCTTTGCTCTCTTTCCTGTATAAATACCTAGTTAAATATTGATGGCGACGATTCCACAATCTGTTTGTGGAATTCTATCATGACTTTTAGAGTAATCCATTGACCATGCCTCACTCTTTAACTCATTTAGCTTCTCAGCCAGTCTTTTCTCCTTCATACACCTTCCCTTTGTCTCTGTGGTTCTTCCTGTGCCCTAGCTTAGTCCAAAATGTCCAGCCACTCCCCAGGGTGCCAGCAGCTCTGATTCCTGTCATCCTGTGAATGTTTGTGTCCCTCAAGCACTACCCTGGTTCACTTCTGTTTCCTCTTCACTCACTGTTTCTGAGTGTCCTTGCTCACCTCTGTGACTTCACTCTCTTTCTTTGATAATGTACCATGATCCTTCATCTCCATCTCAGTCTTCTTTCCCTACAGACACTATGCTGGCTGTCCCCACAGATACCTGACACATCTCATGACCAGCACTGAAGTTATGACCTTCTCCAAATTCCACCACCCAGGGCCTCCCTATGTTGTGCTTATTTAAGAGCCTGACATTACACAGCTGCCCAAACCGGAGAGGTCAGACCTATCCTTGATTCCTTGCTGTCTCACCCCTCTCCTTCTCTCATCCAGCATCTCTGCTGACTTCCCCTTCTGCACATTACATACATTTCCCACTTGTCTCCATCAAAATCCTGGAACCACTCACATAATATTTTTCCCATGGCCTCTCCTATGAATTATGGCAAGAGGTCCATACCCAGCCCTTCCTCTACGCTTACTTCAATGACTTCTTTCAGCTCCTTGAGTAGATCATGCTCTTTGGCTTCCCTGCCTTCTTATGCTGTTTTGTCCTCTCCCTCCTTCTTTGCTGTTTGTGCTCACATATCTTGCTTGTTCTTATGTGTCAGGGACTGTTCAATGTGCCTTTCTATTATTACTCATTTAATCTTCATAATAATCCTGTGAGTTTAGCAGCCTTGTTGTTCTCATGTGACAATGAGGGAATCAAGTGTTTAGTACCTTTTCCTTTTGGTGTTTAGGTAACTATGTCACATTAACATTGTTCTCTGCCTGCAGAATCATTTCCTCCTGCTCTACAGGTGAATTCTGATCCAACCTTCATACCTATCCCTGTCTCCCGCATTGTCCATGTTCATGGGTCCTTTATACATGTTCCTCATAGAACCATCTGCTCTTCAGAGGCCTCTGACTCCTCACGTAGGTGCATGTCTCTCTCCAACCTGCTCTGCAAGTTTCCAAGGCCCTCATTGCAACCGCCTTTCACTTGCCTCTGTTCCTGGATAGAAAAGTGCTGAGAACAGGCTCACCCACCTCTGACCCTTCACACTTCACATAGTATTGGCAAACAGTAAGCAGTATTGAACTATCTTTTTACAAAATGAATAAACGTGACCAGGTAAAAACAGTGAGTTTTAGTGCAGATAAAATACATTTTGTGACATTTTGCAAATGTATATACCTAAGTGTATTTTTGTTCATTAATAGTACAAAAATGCATATATTTAAACAAAAATATGTATTTCTATGGCTTTATAAAAATGAATAATATGCACACATGTAAAACATCTCATTTATGAAGTTTTAATTGTCATGGAGAGGAACTCAAGCTTTATAAGTTGACACATCCTTTATAGATTGATATAAAATTAATTGTTAACATCTAAATTTTATAGTTTAAAGTATGAATGGTTATCTTGGCTGACTATAATTCTACTTGAAACAATTAAAAACTCAAGAAACAAATTCTAAAACTATGTCTGTGAAAAATTAAAAGCAGCTTAACCATGGCCTATGAACGCAACTTGGTTAATGTTTTGTTTTTGTATTTTGGTCTTTTAAAAAAATCGGTCTTACTAAATGATATGGACAGTGTTGGAAAGAAGCTCATCTAATAAATGTACTTCTGACTACCTGGAAGAGGAATGGGGAACAAGCGCTGGGACCTCTCCTCTGGCCTTCTCCTCCCAAATTTATTTTATTTTTTCGATGTTGTTCAATTACAGTTGTCTCCATGTTTCCCCCATTACTCTCCCCTGCTCTGCCCTTGCCCTGCCTCCCACATTGAATCCCTGACCCACATTGTCTATGCCCATGGGTCCTTTATCCCTGTTCCTCAACTTGACCTTTCCCCTTCTTTCCTGGATTATCCTCCTCCCCTCCTGTCAGTCAGTTTGTTCTCCTCCCCAATTTAAAAGAACATCTTATCCTTATTAATATGGTTTTCAAAACACTCAAAAGCATTACATTGTTCTATTCTGGTGATGAAACTGCTTACCGGCCAGCTGCCAACTGATTTACTATATTGCCTTTCTATCTTTGAAGATGTCTAAATTGAAAATTAAAGATTCAAAACTCTGTTTCTGATTTTTTCTTTCTATCTATTTTTTCTCTCTCTCTTTTAATGTTAGAACACTCAACTCAAGTATCATAATATTACCCTGCCACCTAGGGGTATTATCAAAGAAATTTATCCACGCATAGTAAAGAGAGGTGCAGTGTGTGGGCCAAAATCTAAAAATTCTGTCACTACTATACATAATTTAGTGACAAAATTCTGTCACTCGGATAAGTAACAGTATCGTGATTTTACATTTTATTTCTTCCAAAATAATTTATGTTTTAAAAACCATATGAGAATGGTAGAATGGAAATTAATAATACTTCCCCTTTCAGGACTACAGAATTTTTAAAGTTAAATAAATAAGAACTGACCATTAACATATGATATGGGCCCACAAACAGCACCTATGTTTCCCACACCCTCAGAGCTTGCGTAGTCTTTATTATTTACTACCATCAGAGAGCTTGGGAGACAAATCTCTGTTTAGGATGTGGCCAATTGTCTACTGCTTTGCAGGGAGGCAGAATCTAGATCACAGTATAAATGTGTAGTCTGAGTGAACAAATTATTGATGTTATTGAAAATAATGAAAAAGCAAAATCTAATGGTTGACTTATTATGGCTGCTTTTAGGTGATGCTTAACATTTTTTTTTAATTCACTAAAAATAAGCTTTTCCTGGTAAAATTACTAAGTGAAAAGTCTAAACATTCAACCCTAATATTAATACCTATCTGTATACTCTATGGATATGAGACTTTTGCCCTGAGGAATCTAAGAATTAGGAGGCATTTGGGAGACTGTGCAAAAACTTCCATAGGACAGATATCAGAATTCTGAAGCACACTTTACATTTCTTTAAAATTAATGGAGCAATCAAACTACATTTTGTTTTAAAATTGCACACTTTCTGAATTATGAAAGTGTCTCCTTTTCCTGGAATCCGAGGAACTGAAGGAGAGGAACTGTGAAGGGGCTCAAGCTGTCACCTGTCACTGGCATGCCATCTCTCCTTTGCTTTGCTGAGTCAAGGAGAAGCAGAAACACAAAGCAACTCCTCAAGGCAAATTACTCCATCCAACTCTCAGTATCTTGAAGAAATTAGCAAGACAAAGGGAAAGAGAGCTGGCCGGGCTGCTTCCTGTTTTATCCTCATCTCCCTTTACTAGTCATTGGGCCCAAGGGAAGTTAAGTTGTTCTCTGGCCTCAAAATGATGTAATTATTCTCTGTAATAACATTAACAGAGGGATCCTTCTGTCCTAACACTGGGAAAATCCACCCACACCTGTTTTCGTATATTCCCTCTTTTCAAGGCAGGGAGAGGGAACCGAGAAGTGTAACTGGTCGGGGTTTCGCTTAGCATGAGGTTCTTCTTCATCATGACAGGCCTTTGTTCCCTGCACACAGAGAGCTCTAATTACACTGCTCCGAGTCGGGGCTCCACGTCGGGGGAGCCATGCAAATGCCAGGTGCCTTTTCTCTTCTCATTATGACCTGTCTCTTTCCAAGAGCATCACTTTCAGAAAGGGGCGGGGGAGGGCTTACTTTTGAGTTAAAAACACACTTTTCTTACTTCCGTCTTATTCTTACCAGTTTTGCTCCAAATCTCATTCTTGTTTTGAGGGCTGAGAAAAGCGCTATTATTGACTGTTTGCTTTCTGTGCTGCTATTTAAATTCAGAAATCAGCACCAATGAAATTAAATTGCCTGTGGAACCCCCTTACGCTTGCCGTTTCAAGCCACCAGGTCCTGGGAGCCTGTCCGGGAATGCCGCTTGCTATTATGAACACGTCACCACCTTGGGCCAGAGTAATGACACCATTTCAATGGCAATCTATGCACTGCAGGACTTCAAAACCAATCTGAAAGAGACTCAAATTAGCTAAGCCCTGCTCCACTTGCCAGTTTTATAGGAGTATGATTTGTGTGTTTTAATTAGAAGGTCATTCAAATAATCTTTATATGCAAAGTTACACAATAGCCAGACTAGGTCTTAGCTAAGTTCCAATTGTTACGCTAGGCAGGAAAAAAATATTAGAAGGAACTGTATAATGTTTTGGTATAATATAATGATCTTTACAAGTTCTTCTCAATTTTATAGTTTCTACTGTTAGTTTTGGCAGTAACTTAATTCCTAAGGATTGTTTTTCATACTTTGAAGATCAAATATTCAATCCCTGATGGAACATTATGAATAGAAATTCTGTGAGGTTTACTTTCTAGTGCAGTTTCAAAGCTTAAGACAAATTAACAAATTAAAAATATTTTAGGAGCTAATGATTAATTGAGTTAAAATATTCAAATTATATAAAATTAATAGACAGTATTAACTGCGCTATAACTTGATATTTGCTGGCATGGAAAATAGTCTTTTGTTCTTAGCATCTATTTAAATAATAGATAATTTACTGATTACAATTTAAACTATTTTTGAAAATCAGGTACCTAAAATATTTTAAATATACATATAGACAATCACTCAACAAAGTCTTTGGGTACATAATATTGTGCCACAAATTGTTAAGTGATCTAATTATGCCACCATATGTATAATATGTATTGCTTCAATATACTCATTTCCTTTAATCATATATTATATTGAAGAACCTCAAGTTAATTAGGCTGTTCTTGACTTTGCAGACTTTACTTTTTGATTTATATTTCAACATGTAAATTATTTCTTTTCTTTAGAAATTACGTCTGAAATTTCTTAAATTTCACTATTACAGATAAGTCCCATATGTCATTAAATAAATTACCATTATTGAAATTAAGCATTTTTATTAACAGACGACTCTATTCCCTCCTTGAACTATCCTAATTAATTTGTTAACTTTGATGTGTAATACTGAGATTACCTCATGTGTTACAAGTAAAATGAGCAGAGAGAAAATTAGACACCCAAATGCTGACGTAACCACTTAAGGTGTGTTTTTCATTGATAACATCAGATTACCTTTATTCTTGTTACAGTCAATTGATTACATTACATGTTTTACATAAAATGATTCACCTAAAACAAGTATTTTTTGATAAATAGATGAAGAAAAATAATGCATCTGATAGTGTGATTTTAAACATTTGTCTGCTTTGTGAAATCACATTCAAGTGAATATATTATGAAAACTAGAACATGTTTGCTGTTTTCTCATTGTAAATGTAATGTTTTTCTGGAGATCACTGTGAAATTCTGTGTGTGCTGCCAGAAATGCCTTGAGGAAGCATGGTCTGTTGGAGACACAAATCACTCCCACCCCAGGACTGGTTCCCTGAGACTGGCCCAGTCTTGCTTGAGAACGCCAAGCCCAGGGGCACATGCACCCCCGGGACTGTGTATGACAAAGTCTGCTGGGCACGCAGCGTCGCAGCATCTGAAGCTCCCGAGTTGCCATCACGGCAGGAACTGATTCTCAACGTTCTTTAAACTAAATGATTTTATTGGCCTATTTGCTTTAATTTGTCATTAGGTGAATCTGATTTTCTTTGCAAACATCGAATTTAAAAACAGAGGCATTTTAGCTTTTTTGAAGTTAATATGAATATGTCATAAATTAATCACTTTTTTACTGGAGTTAAGAAACCAGATTGGCTTCCATTTGAAAACTTCTACTGCCTCATTGAACTCCTGCATTAAATACATTTTTAAATGTAAAATATGATGAAATAATACATTTTGAACAATTTCTATATTTTTCCCCAAAAACAAAGTATTAAGTGGGAGTTAGTGAAAGTAAAGAGCATAATTATCTCTCAATTCTGCTGCTGCGGGAGCTGAATAAAATGCTCATTGTCAACTCAAAAGAAAGAGCTGGAATAAGAGGAGGGACTAAGACAAGTATAGAAACAACTGGAAGAAAGAGTAGAAGGGGAATGAATAAAGGGAGAAGGAAATGAAAGGAAAGAAAGTCATTACTACTAAATAAATCAGTGGTTAAGCAGTGAAGTTGTTTAAAAATGTGTTCTTAATGTAAAAACCCATAGTTCCCAGATAATTTTTTTTCTATATGAGATAAACATAGGTAGAGCCACACAAGGATGAACTTACTTAATTCTCACAACATACTTGTGTGGCATGAGGAAACTAAAACAGAGAGGTTGGGCAACTTGCCCAGGGTCACAAAGCTGTCAAGTCCTGGAGCTGGAGCTGAAACTCAGATGTCATCTCTCCTGTAACCAAATCTTAACCACTGATGCCTGGGGTATGTGTCCCTGGTTCCACAGTGGGACTGTGAGCTGATCACCCTCCCAGGTCTCTCCAGTGCTCTCATGTGTAAGAGGGGGTCACAAAACCATTCTTCTTGCAACAATTGAATGAAACCATTATTTATTGTCACAGCCACTCTAACTGTTTACAGGATGGGGGCAGGGACTGTGCGTGTGTGTTATTCTTGTGTCCTCAGTACTAGAACTGTCTTCCATATAGTAAAAGCTCAATAAATACAGAGAAACAAAATCTATGTATTTTATATATATATGAATGTTAAAAATGTTTTTAAAAGTGTATTTGGGCATTAATTTTAATCATTTAAAAAGTTACATTATTCCTTTTTCTATTGCTATTTGTGAACGAATGTACCCTCCCCCTGTCAGAGTACAAGATTAGTTCAGGGACTCTAACTTACTGATCTTTATACTCACACATAGGGGCATACAATAAATACTGGCCAAATGCAATTAAGTCCATTTATACTCCAGGACATTGTAGTTCTTTGTCCATTTTGGAAGTGTTCAGTGAAGGGGGGATTTATTTTAGAGGCTATTGTTTAGAATTTTGGCTGATGTGCCATGATCAGTTAAATTCACAATCAAATGCATTCCCTTAAGTGTTATATATACATAGGAGGGGAGCAGCCAAACCCAACTGGATGTCCCTGGCTAGCCCTGGGCGGAGGAGAGGACACGTGTCCCAGAGAACTTGGGTGTGCCTGGGGCTCTCATGGACCAGTGAGCACCTCCAGCTGGTGACCCCCAGCCTTCTGCTGCTTTCATGCCAGGGTAGAAGCAGTGGTTACCCTGGCAGTGCTGGCACATTTCACAGCATGAAGGACTGTTCAGAAGGGTTGGCCGAGGCTGAGCCTGCAGAATGCTGAGCTATGGGATTTTAAGGCAAAAAATAATACCCAACCACTGGCTTATCTATTGTGATTTAGGAAGTACAGCTGATAAACATTAGAACAGTCATCTTATATGTCTTTTTTTTTCTTTTAGATATCAGGATATCTCATAGATTGAGATTACAATGCATGAAACTACTGTGTAAAAAAGTAAACACTCCTTTTTAGAATCATTCAAATTTTATTCAACTCTTTCATAAGAGTAAATATATCATTATGTAAATCAGGAATCCTTTCTAGAAGAAATAACAAATCCTGACTTGGGTATATGTTTGAAATCATAAAAAATCTAATGTCTAGTGACATTCAATGAATATCCAACAAAAATAAAGCTTTTTTAGAGAAAGAAGGGATCCCTAATTATATGATTTTTTTCTCATTTGTTAATCTCAAAATAAGAATGACTATTATGACATTTGAAAACACCTCAATTTAATTAAAACTGCTATCTTTAAATATCAGGAGCCCCAAAGGGACAGTCTGCTCATTTGTTCATGGATGTACCTGCTGGGCCATGGGTTTCAGTGGGATCCAGGCTTCCCGTCTGAATCCTCACCAGGCCAGGGATGCAGAGAAGAAAGGCTGAGGCCACTGGGGTGAACCACAATTTAGGAAGAGAGGACAAACTTTGAAGGGCAGCTCATGACTTCAGGAACAAATAAGAAATCAGAAACAAATGCAGATGGCAAAACTGGGCAAATTATACACTGACAAGTTTCAATACCATCAGTAAACCTCCCCCTACAATTGAAGTGCGGAGAACAAGTGTAAAATCTCTCACTTTCACTCTGCATTTTTATTTGGAACACTAGTTGCCCACATTTAAAATGTCAGTGTTTGTTTTCATCGTGGCACTTCTTAAAGACATAAACACAAGGAAATATCATCTTGTCCTATGATGTCAAAAGCTGCTATTTACCAGATAAAGCCGATTCTAGACCTTATTAATCCAGTCTTGTCTCTTGGCAAGCCTCCTCCTTCAGCACTAAAAAAGAACTTCCCTCACCTCTCTGTGATTTCCAAGTCAGTAGGGTTCATGTGCAAGCCCTGTGGCATCAAACTGCAGTGCAGGGGCCTCTATTTGTACTGAGAGTTAAACCAAGACAGGTCTTTAAATCGATTGGACTACTGCTACTGGAATGGATGAGAGTGTGTGCGTGTGTGTGTCTGAAGCCACTCCCATGTTGTGTGGTTGTGCGATCCCAATGTCTGTCACCTGGATAGACCTCGCTATCAAAATGATGTTGACAAATTCAAAAATATAAACCAAAACAAAAATGATAAAGCAGCTGAAAGGATTGATTTATGAGAAGGAACCACAGATAATAGTGAATCCTGTTTTGTCTTCCTTATGTAGAGCTTTTGGGAAATTCTAAACAGGAATGTTGGCAGAAAAACTTAGACAGAAATTACCTGGAAAACAATAAAAGTCATTGTGAAAACTGAGAAAGAGCTGAAAAGGAAGAAGTAAAGAACAGTATTTGGTTAAGTGAAATAAGAAAACATCTCATCTGGTACCATGATTCAAAAAGTAATGAATTGTTGAAAGAACTGGTGGAAGCTCTATTATAGACAATTATTTTAGGTTAAAATGAACCAGCACTGTATGTTTACTTTGCAAAAAGCTTATTCAAAAATAAATGAATGATTTATGTAAATCCTAGCTTGTGCTAGAAGGTGAATTATCTGAGGAGTCAGAACCTTCGCACCTTAAATCCGTTCGGGAACTCTCAGCAGACGGGGGTGTGAGGGTACGGCTGTAGCTGGGAGGAAGGGGCAAGCAGAATCATTTTCCTTTTTCATACTGGTCTTCATACTTTAGTATACAAGGTAATTTTTGGCAATCTGACCCTGGGAATGTAAATGTCACTCGGGGCTTGCTGTCTGCTGATGTCAGGGAACAAAGAAATAAATACCCTGCTTACCTGTGCAAGTTCAATACCATCTGAGTGGAAGTGTTTACATTAAACAAAAAAAATTATGTTGCTTTGCACAGATTTGCAATAATTTTGTCCCAAGCAGCTTGCTTTTGCCACCTTCCACACTCCTTTTTATAAGCTGAGTGGCGTGCAAACTAGTTTTTTCGAGCCCAGCACCCACTGCCTTAATGATGACTCTGCCGGTGACTAATTTTTCAACAATTCACTGAAAGGTGTGTGTGGAGTGTGATGGCAGCAACTCAGAGGAACCCATTTCCAACCAAATGCCTTGATGTGATCAAAATTACATCAACTTTCGTGTGTCTTATAGTTAAAATGTTTGATTAGAAGTGTACAAAAGTGTGTGTTCCTGGGGAGGTCATCACACTTTATTTTAAAGAAAGGAGATTATAGGCAAAGGATTGAAGAAGCTATATTATAACTCAGAGATTAAAGGCTGGTGGAATTTTCAGGGACTTATGATATTTTGATATATGTATCAAAATCAAAACCTGCCACGGAGTGCAACAGACCAGAGTGTGACAAAGGCGAGGGCAAGTCTACTTTGTTCTCATGACTAAAATGAAAACTGTGACTAAACATTTGTCAGGGTTTTTTTATGTAATGATTAATCTTTTCATTTGGGAGAAATATAATAAATTTGAGGTCCCTCAACTTGTATCAAGTGTCATCTTTACACAATAAATACATATTTTAAAAATAATATTTCAGAGCACTCATTTTTAAGAGAAGCAAAAATACAATTTCATATGTTGGACTGAACTTTCAGAAGCCAGGTCCATAGGAATTATTGTCTTCCCTCGAAATAGAGGAGATTCGGCTGGGCCAGGCTCTGAGCAGGTGTGTGCTTTAACCCCACTTTTTAAAAACTGAATTTATTGGGGTGACATTGGTTAATAAAATTATATAGATTTCAGGTATCACAATTCCATAATACATCAACTGTATATTTTACTTTATGTTCGCCACCCCAAAGGTGAAGGGATTAAACAACAGCAACAAAAACCTCATAGACACAGACATCTACATAGTGATCACTAGAGGGGCGTGGGGTGAGGGGATACATGGTGATGGAAGGAAACTTCACCCCCGTTTCTGTTGGGAGGTGATTGTGGAGGATTTCTTAGCAATTGCTTTATTTGGGTGATGATGTTTTTCTGTTTCTTTTTTTCTTACTTTGTTTTATAAAAGCGATTACAAATACCTGCTCTGCGTTTGCACTTACTTCACTGGCATTTCTACACTCTCCTGAGAAGTCAGGAGATTCCTCTGTACCCATGCTATCATTTCCAGAACATTCTTTCCTTGCTGATCACTGGGTCCTGCTCCGCCTCTGTCTACACATCACTGCCCACTCACAAGGCACGCTTTCCTCACTGGTCTATAACTCTGACACGTGAGAGATCACCCTTTAGTGAGCACGAAACTATTTCTAAAATAGTGAATTGAAGAGATTATTCAAATATTCTTCTTCCATTCACAATGTCCAAAGAATATCAACTTTAGATTTTCTTCACCAAATCTAGGAACAGTAAAAAATGAATGAATGAATGAATGAATGAATGAATAAAGAAATAAATAAATAAATTTAAGAATCACTTTTACAAACAGAATTCTGAAAACATCACAAAATCCCTGAACACCATCGCTCATCAGGAAGCTCTGACTTTGTTGGAGCACACCTCATTGTTTCAAAGCAAGCAGTGAGAGGAAACAGTGAGTTGCTGTGCTCGCCCCCGATGGAGCCACAGAGCCGAGTGCTTATTCCAGAGCAGAGCTGGGTCCGGAACTGCAGGGGGCTGTCCTCAGTTCTACCACACTTATGCAATCATTTGCAGACACACTCTGACAGACACAATTACGCAGTTATTTATGGTCGCATTTCCTCATCACAACGTGGCCAGAGAGACACTCCCTTTGGCTTTACTTCTCCCTTCGTGAGAAGAAAAGACACAGCTGCCTTGGTGCATTATTTCTATCACTTTGCTTAATTTCCCAGGGACTGAGCAGAGACTGTAAAACTGCCACCCCAGGAGCTAAATCACATACAACACCGGGTGCCTGTTCCACCGGAGGCATCTGCTTTCCACATACCTTTCGAAATGAACCAAGGTGTCTAATGAATACGTATCAGGTTGGCCCCTAATGTGCATCTGGTTATCACCTGAAATGATACACCTGGGATGAGCAGGGGCCAGCTAAAACAGAGCCACCCCTGTAGCTGGGACTCAGACAAATAGAAGGGGCTGGGTGAGGGAGACCCTCCAGCGGCCCTAACAAAGGCAGTCTCCCCCAGCACCAGCTCCCAGAGGACTGTGCAGGGAGCCACCTCCCATGGAGCCGGGCAGCAGCAGGTGGCAGCATTGTCAAAGGCCTGACAGCCAGCTGGGCAGACAGGGACACATGCGTCCCCGCAGGAAGTTTTGCATGTGGAGGGGACTTTGACCTTTCATAAATTCATTGTCACCTCCATTGTTCGCCTGTGACTGCATCTAGTAATTAGACTCACCAGCACTAGGAGTTGGCATATATGAATGACTTGTTCCACACACTGTTTTGACTGCATGGCATGACCTGAATTCTTTCACCTCGAATTTACCAGACACAGAAAGCACCAACCTCTCTCACTGTTAAAAACAAACATGCAAACAACCCAGGAACAAATGGCAGAGTGGGGTGAAATGGAAGGAGGGATAGATTGTGGGTAATAAAATGTAATGTCCTCATTTTAATTTCCTTAATGCTGACCATGGCATAACTCCTGTACACTGGGAATCATTTCTTACCTTTCTTTTAAAGTGGTGATTGAGATGAGAGGCATTGGGTTCCTATTTCTCATCTGACTCTGGGTAATGTTCAACCCGCAGAGGCTGGAGCTAGGGAAGGGCAGCTGAGTTTCACTTCACATAATCAAGGGGAAGCATGGCCAGGATCAAGCCTGTTGAAGCCAAAACAGTTTCCACTGATACCAGGGAGTGAACTGGGAGAATAGAGGGTCAATACCTCTCTTCTGCTCACCACACCAGCCTCACATGGGAGAGGAAAGGAGAAAACATTTAAATCAGAGAGAAGACATGGGCCAGGTCTCACCCACAGTCACCTACAGGTAATAACAAGAGGGGGCCACTGACAGCGGCAGGTGGCCTGCTGCCTTTACCTTCTATGACCCAGTTAGTCTTCAATTTTTCATTGCACCTGTGACATAAATGCTATTGTTTTCTCTTGCATTGTTTCTGCGCCCTGTGCTCAGGCTCATGCAGAGTGCTTCCGGTCCTGAATAAACATTTTACTCTGTCTCCCCAACCTAGTCATGCCCACATTCTCTCCCCATGTCTGCGCGCGCACACACACACACACACACACACACACACACACGTGCGTGCTAGGCTCCCTGTCCTCTCCATCTGAGTAAATTAGTAGTGATTGCTTATATATGCTTAATAGTTCACAAGGAGAGCTCCTTCCATTAGAGGTACATCGAGCTGCCATGATGGGGGCTGAAAACTGACATCACCAAGTCGTAGATGCGAGTTCTGTTTAAAATGATGCCAGAGTCAGGCACCAGAATTCATTAAATCAGGCAGAGTTTCTCATTAAATGTGTAGATTGACAGTCAGAACTAACTGTCATGTGTGGCTCCCTTAGAGTCCTCCTACCCAATAATATATACATATAAATAGTTTTGCACAGGTGATAGTATATTTAGAATTAAACAGTGGAATCGTGACTATTCGGTGGTTGGTAGATGCCTGCTTTGTATGAAAACAGCAGTGTTAGCTCCTTTGTCACCTCTGAAACAAGGGGGACCACGAGAACTGTTAAATCCAACCGAGAAGCTAGTAACCAACATTTCTGGTTTAAGACAACAAAATAGATAAAATGGACCCATGCTGCCTGGAATATATTTAAATATTAACCACAATTTAAGAAACTCGTAGCGCTGGCTTTCCATTTTCTTTCCATTTAATCCATGCATGTATTCCACTTTAACTAAATCCAATAAATCCTTTGTGGAAAATTTCTTGTAATATGGCTATGAAGGAAGGGTCAAAAAATTAACATTTCTTCGTGCTTGGGAAAGTGACTTGATGAAGGAAAGCCACACACTCATTACAAAAATATCAGTTTTCCTCAAAGATCTGAGGCCCCTAGGTGACACTGTTTTGCATCTTAACATAAAATATGTAATGCAGAACCTTCTGGTACTAACAGATAGTGCCAGAGTCCTCTGCCCTGGGCAGTTAGCAAAGATGCAAGATAGTCATGCCTCGAGGTACATAAAGAAAATATTTCTTCCACAAATACAGGATCCCCACCATCCAGGAGCAGATATTCTGAGAGACACTGTCAATATGAAATGTCATCTCGTGGAAAAGATACTTTCCTGATTTAAAAAATAAATCATGTATATGCGTTCATGAACATGTACTTACATATTCAAAGAAGTATGAGAATGGTGGAAAAAAACATAGGAAACACTCAAGAAAATAAGTGTAATTTTCCAGAGAACAACCTGAAGGACCTGTTCATTACTGGGAGATCTTTTACTAAGAATCACTCTCCACGAATCTGTGCTGTTTCTGCTCACTTCCTATTTATTCGCTTCCTGAAATGTATCCTCTATTTTTAAAAAAAAGTTATGACGGGGACACTCCTGTCTCTGCAAACCTTTCTTCCTTTTATATACCTACATTTTAGAAGGAATATTTCAATTTACAATAAACTGATTTTTACCTCACAGTTTCTTTTCTTCATTCTGTCAGGAGCCAGAATTTCTCTCTTAAGGTAGATTCTCTGAGGCCCCCGAGCTACTTCGATTTTGAAAGCACTTCCTCCGGAAAGCTTTTTCTTGTTCTTTTTTTCTCAGTCCTTCACAGTGAGAATTTATTTCAGAAGGCTGCTTTGTACCCTGTGTGTATAAATACAGACAGCTATGGATAGAGATATAGAGAGGGCAGATATAGATGCAGGTACAGATACGCAGTTGCTTCAATTCTCTCAGTGTCACCTGTGCTCTGATTTGCATACCTGCCTCTTCCTTTTGCTGTTCCCCCAGGGCAGGCAGAAGTCTCCTTGAGCTCTCCATGCATCCGTGCCTACCCTTGTCGAGTGCTTGAGTAAATAAATGATCAGACATTTCTGAAAAAATTTCACCTTTGTCCTTGGATCTTAAAGTATTACTTAAACATCCTTTCTGACTATAGCATAAACCATAATATAACATGTGCAATCTTGAATCAACAGTATCTTTATAATCTTGACATTCATAATCTCTGCAAGTCAAGCCAAGATTGAAAACAACAGTTCTTTTAATTACATAAAAGGTTTCGAGTTCATATTGCATAAAAGAGCCCAGAATATTTGTAACAATTTGTTAGAAAAGTGAAATTGGAAATAAAAGTAATTATTTAGAAGGATGTGACTATATCCCTGAAAAATTCTACAGTTTTATTCAAAAGGATATTACAAAGTAAATTTATTCACAGAATTTCTTATGGTTTTGTGTTCATAATCAACAGTCTTAGGAGTATAGTTACATGCAAAAGCTACACTACAAATTAAATATATTTTCTGCAGAACTACATTAAACAGAACAATTTTTATGTGACTCAAAATGTATTGGATAATGTATGAAATAATGCTGACATTTTAAATTAGTGGAAAAAATAAATGGTTCCCTGAATGGCATTAAGAAAACTGTATTGCTATCTAAAAATAAAATAAACTTAAAACAATTGAAATTGTACAATGTATGTTCTTTGACTATAATGAATTATTCTAGATAGTCCCCTTGGAATTTGAAAAATAAAAATCATATCTTTAAATAACCTATAAATCAAAAAGATAATCTCATAGAAAATTGGAATATATTTTACGTGAAGTATAACTAAAATATATTGTATAACAATATGAGATGTAGATAAAGAAGTTCTTTGAGGGAAATTTATAGCATCAAATAAGTTAAAAACAAGAAAGTCTTAAATTAATTTCCATAACTTCCACATGAATAAATTAGTGAAGAGAAAATTAAACCTAAATTAATAATAAGGAAAAAAATAATAAAAGTGCCAGCAGAAATCAATAGCATTAAACACAGAAAGAGAAAAAGAACAATAGAAAAAGCAATGGAATCAAAGCAGGTTATTTTAAAAAGAATAATGAAATAGATACACTTTTTAGCCAAATTGATTGGCAGAAAATTTCAGGGGGTACAAATTACTAACAGAAATACAATCAGTGATATCACTAGACAATCTGTAGATCTTAAAGGAACAGTAAGGTGAGATTATTAAAGATATACAAAAATCATACAATGTCAAAGATAAAATGATTGATTTTTAAAATAATCAAAATATCAAACTCTGTCAAGAATGTATAATATATACATAATGAAGGTATAATATATCCATTAAATAAATTTAATCTATTAAATTACATAATATCATTAAATATATTAAATATTTTGTTTAAAACATCTATATTGGAATTCAGGTGTTTTCACTGGACATTTCTACCAATATTTTAGAAGAAATAACACAAATTTTACATAACCTCTTCCAGAAAAATACAGGATAGAGAGAACTTCCCAAGTTATTTTATAATTCTAGCATTATCTGCTATCAAAACTAGAAAAAGATACTGCAAAAAAGAAAATATTGATTAATAAGTATAATTAACATATTTTAGAAAATATTTCACACTAAAGAAGCAAATCAAATGCAACAATATAAAACAATACAGTAAATCATGATTGAGTTTTTCTTAGTTCAGTAATGCAAAGCTGGTTCAATATTTGTAAAAGGATCCATGTAACAGATCAGCATGTTACAGATGATAAGCAATGCCATCATTTCCATAAATACAAAAGAAAAACATTGATAACAATCCGACAACCATACCTGATTTAAAAAAAGGAAAAAAAGAAAAGAAAAAAGTCCTTTAGTTTGAAAAGAGCCATCTATAAAGAAGGACAGCTAATATCACACTCAGTGGTGACAGACTTCATGATTTTTCATAAAACTGAGAATAAAGCAAGGGTGTTTTCTCACCATTACTTTTTTTTTAAATTTTATTTATTTATTTTTAGAGAGGGAAAGGAGGGAGAAAGAGAGAGAAAAATATCAATGTGCGGTTGCTGGGGGCCATGGCCTGCAAACCAGGCATGTGCCCTGACTGGGAATCGAACCTGCGATGCTTTGGTTTGCAGCCCACACTCAATCCACTGAGCTACGCCAGCCAGGGCCTATCACCCTTACTTTTAATCAGCTTTCTATTGATGGTGTCACAAATCACCACAAATCTGTGTGACACAGACCTCAGACAACTGAAATCAAGGTGTCAGCAGAACCCTGTTCCTTTCTGGAAGCCGCAGGAGAGAATCCAGTTTCTACTTACTCAAGGTTTCGGCTGAATTCAGTTTCTCGAAGTCATAGGACTGAGGTCCCATGTTCTAGATGGCTGTCCACTGAAAGCTGCCTCCACTTTCCTTGTGAGTCTGACCACATTTCCTGGGACATGTCTCCATTTCCTCATGTTCAAAATCACCAGTGGTGGGTGAAGTTCCTCTCACACATCAGATTTTATCTTCCTTTCCTCTCATTCATGTAATTCTACCAGAAAGAACTGTAATTATTAAAAATGGCGTGATTAGGAAAGGGCTGTATGGATGATCTAGTATAATCTCTTTATCCCAAGGTCCATACTTTTGATCCCATCTGCAAAGTCCCTTTTGCTACTTAAGACAACTTAATCACAAATTTGGGGGCTTGGGGTATGAACATCTTTTTCTAGTGGAGGGCATCATTCTGCATACCACACTATCACACTGGAGGAACTATTCAGTATAACATGACAAGAAAAAGAAATAAGTGATATCATAGAAATTGAAAGAAAAAATAAAAGTATCTTTATTCATAGACTATACTATTATCTGTGTCAAGAATCCAAAAACATCTTAGAAAATACTGTATATAATATATAAGTTCAGCAATATTGATGTATACAAAGTCGATCTATAAAAAGAGATTCTATTGTTATATACTAGTAATAAACAATTAGATATTGAAAATTTCAAAGGAAATACAACTTGAAATAAGACCTTAAACTTGAAATACTTAGAAATAGATCTAATAAAATTCTTCAAACTTTGTACATAAAAATATAAACTTTGAAGAGAGTAGTCAATGAAATCTGAAATAAAAAAGTGTTCATGAGTTGATAGTTTGAATTTTGTTAAGATGTCTGTTTCTCTTACTTGATTTAAAGATTCAAAGTAATCCTAAACAAAATCTCTGCAGGTATTTTTGTTGATATGAACAACTAAAATTTATATGGAAATCCAATATGTTCATAATTAGAGTTCCCAAAAGTATAAACTAAAGTAAATAAAACCAAAGAAAATTTTCTTTGGAGCAAAATTTGTTTTCAAATGTCACAAAATGTAAGGTCTTGCTCCTCTTCTGCCACACAGAAAGTTTCCTATGTATAGGTCTGTTTTCAGCATTTTTCCCCCTGAAATGAAGATAATTTAAATCCTTTTGTAAAGGTCAAATTTTTGATCAAGCAAATGCTAAGTTTAAAATGAGATCCATTCTGTCAAAATTATTGTCAAAATCTAAGGGATTTTATTTCCTCTGTAAGCTCCACATAACGAAACTACCAGATGAAGTTCAGCTAATTAAGCAGTGACTATGGAAACTAAACCCAGAAGATTAGTTTTAAACCTAGAACGTATGGAACTATGACTGTAGTCACTGATTATAATGACTGAACATAAGGGAAGTGTGACATACTTTTCCATATCAAAGGAGGAACTAGCAAAGATTTCACAGAAGAGAAGAAATAGTTTTGTAATTAAGAGACCTTTCTAAGTGGAACATTACAAAAAATAGTAATATATTTAATACAACAATGTTAATGCTAAAAAATACCACTTTGAATAAAAATAGATGCTGATAGATTATAGACAAGACAATAAGATGCTATCTTTATCATTGCTTATATGATGGGATTAATAGATAGTACTATGTAATTAAACAGTGGAAGGTATCATGTGAAGTTATAATTATATAAAAGTAACCAATAAAACAAAAAAAATCAGCCTTTCAAAATATCTTAAGATCTATCCACAAAAACAGCACAAATAAAATTAAACAAAAATTAAAGATTTACCTGGAAAATATATGAATATGACAAAACTAAGACCAAGCATATTTCTTATTTTAATAAATGTAAATAAACACATCTTTAAAATCAGTTAAATCACAAAACAAAACCCAAATGTATGCTGTTTCACTTAAAATAATGTATTTCTTAAAGATTGAAAACAAAAGAATAGGCAGAGCTGTGCAGGGGAAAGTCAAAAAAGGCAGGAGATATCATTTCAAAATTAAACAAAAGAGGCAGTTTAAATGATATCTTTAAATAAGATAAAAGAAAGAAACTGTAATATAAAGATGAACAGTTTACAAGCAAAACTTAGCATAAAATAGCATAGCATTTCTTTTAATGAAACAGAAACTGTAGGCTCCACAAGAAGAAATAGAAGAAATATGAGTAGGGGGCATATCAGTTCCTGTCTCTTTCCCCATGACAGACCAAGTTTAAGGTAAGAAAATATAAAAGTCCTAATAATATAATCAGTAAAGGGGATCTCCTTCATATAGATAAACGACTGTATCCTGAAAACAGAGACAGTATCTTCTTTATGTGTGGTCATGGAATGTTCATTAAAGTGCCCCATATTCTAGGGAACAAATAAAATATCGGAACTTGCAATGCTTCATTGTGTTTCGTTATTGCGTATAATACTGGCTTTTTGACAAAGTCAGACACATTTTATCATTTAGGAAATGGCCATCTGTTTTTGATTCATTAATTTTTCTAAAATCATGAATGGTTGTTGAATGTTTCCAAATGCTTGTTGGCATCTATAGAGATGAGCATATTTTTCCCCTTAGATCTTTTAGTATAATGGATTAGATCAATAAATATTTCTAATGTCCAACCATCCTTACACTGGAATTAGCTTCACCTGTTAACTAAATTATTATATCTGTAAAGTATTATTTAATTATATCTGATCATTTTTTTCATTTAGGATTTTGCACTAATAGTTATAAGTGAGATTACTGATACATTTTATGTGAAATCATCCATTTGTCTACCATTTTGCTCACTATCACCAATATCATTTAACAATGTGTGGTGGACACTAGCCAGTGCAATTAGATAAAAAAAAAAAAAAAAAACAGAGATAGGAACACTGAAAAAGATGAGATAATTCTCTCACTATATGATGATATGTTACCTGATTAAAACTATGGGGGTCAGCTAAAATGCTTTGGAAATAAATTCAGAAATAAGTAAAACAATTAATTAACACACATAAATATCATCTACTAAGGAAAAGTCCCTATTTAAAATAGCAAATATCAAACATTAAATAGCCATTCAAGAGAAAAATAAGCAATATCTACTCAAAGTAAATTTTGAAATATTACTGAAGAACATGGAAAAACCTAAATATGTAGAAAACATACCAAATTATTGAACAGAAATATTCACAAGTAAAAATATATCAATTGTTTGTAATTTAATTTACACATTTCAACTAATGCAAATAAAAATGTAGTTCCTGCTTTAGCAACAGATATTTGTGAGTAAAAAGACAAGATGGTCTTAAAGCTTGTGTGAAAAGATAAAATTCAGAAGCAATATGAAAAAAGAGCAATGCATGGTGAATAGCATTACCAGATCTTAAAACATATAAAATTTCCATTATTAAAATAGTATGGTACTAGCACATGAAAATACACTGAAATGCATTAACACTTTGGAATATCATTAAGGTGGCAATTAAAATAACAGACACAAAGGTAGTCTTTTTAATAAATGATATTGGAACAACTAGGTTGACTTATGAAAATATTAATATTGTACCCATTTCCATACCACCCCCGGGATAATTTCCAATAGTTCAAAGATTTAGTCATAAAATATAAACTAATTAAAGGGCCAGAAGACATTCTGTAATAACTTTAGAGAAAAGAAGTTGTGACTAAAATTGAGAAGTTATAAAAGACAAGGTTATTAAACTTTACTACAAAAGCAAAAATCTTTCTACATAAACCAGAAAAGAAAAAAATGTCATGAAAAACCTAATAAAGTCTGAGATAAATGTCAAACTAGAAATACTATTTATAATGCATATCACAAGCCAAGAATTGTTCTTCCTAATGCACAGAGTTCCTTGCGTTGATAAGAAATGAACTATCTAATAGAAAAAATAGTCAATTACATCAGCGAAGATTCATAAGAAAGGAAATACAAATATCAGAAAAGATACTCGACCTTACTTGTACTAAGGGAACTGCACATTAAATTACACTTAGGTTCCATGCTCTGTCTACACTATTGTAAAAATCTAAAAATTTGATTGTATTCTTCCAATGTAGTAGTGAGAAAGGAAGCATTCTTATCCATGGCTATTAGGGGTGTAAGGTAGTATAATCTCTGTAGAAGGCAATGAGGCATTATTTATGAAAGTTACAAATGCTCATATATTTTGGCCCAGAAATTTTACTTCTGGGAATTTATTATGGCATAACAGAAAAAGCATGTATGCATATGGTCATTTACCACAGCATTATTTCTAAGAGACTAATTAAACCAATGTAAATAATTATTAATAAGGTACAGATATATTAAATCACTATGTAAATTAATATAAATATTAAAAAATAGAATGCTACATAGCAAAATAAAGACAGATAATAAAAATAAATAGGAAGACATTATGGAATGGAAGACAATACTTTTCATATGTTAACCATTATCCAAAGCTACCTACAGATTCAATGCAATACTTAACAAAATCCCACTGACGTATTTTTAGAAATTAAAAGAGGACATTTTCAAAATTTATATGCAATATCAAGGGGCCCTAAATAGCCAGTACAATTCTGAAAAAAAAAAAAAAAAGAACAAATCTAGACCCTTCACACTTTCTTATTTCAACACGTGTTACAAACCTACAGTAATTAAAGCAGTGTAGTACTGGAATAGATACAAACATATAAAACAGTAGAACAGAATAGAGAACCCCAAAATAAACCCTCCTGTACATGATTAAATGATCTTCAGTAAGGGTGTCAAGATCACACAATGGGCAAAAAAACTTTCTTCAATAAATAGTGCTAGAAAAACTGGATGTTCACATGCAAATGAATGAAGTTCACCTTTACTTTACACCATACACAAAAAACTAACTCAAAATGAATTAAAATTTAAACTTAAGAGCTGAAACTATAGCACTCCTAGAAGAAAACATAGAGAAAAGTCTTACTGACATTAAATGTATCAATGAATTCTTGAATATGACACCAACGGCATAGCCAATCAAAGCAAAAAGAGACAGATGGACCTTCACTGGTGTGGCTCATTTGGTTAAAGCATTATCCCACAGAATGAAAGTTCTTGGGTTCAAAAGGTCTCAGGTTTGATTCCCAGTTAGGGCACATACTCAGGTTATGAGTTCGATCCCCAGCTGGGATGTGTACATGAAGGCAACCAATAATTTTTTTTCTCACTTTCTCTTAAAAAAAAAAAAAGAAAGATGTCCTCAGGTGAGAATTAAAAAATGGACAGATGACTGCATTAACCTAAAAAAAACTTTTGTGCATTAAAAAACATAATCAGCTGACTGAAACTTGCTAAGGCATTAATATCTGGAATAAAGAAGGACTTTCTGTAAGTCAATAACCACAAAAAACCAATAACCTGAGGTAAGAATTAGAAAAAAAATTGAATAGATATTTCTCCAAAGATATGCAAATGACCAACAAGCATATGAAAGATATTGAACATCATTAATCATTAGAGAAATGAAAATCAAAACCATCAGCTCATACCCATTAGGATGATCACTATTCTAGAACAAAGACAAATGAAACAAAAAATAATATATGTTGACAAGGATATGCGAAGAAATTGAAACTCTTGAAACCTTTCTGCACTGTTAGTGGGAACGTAACATGGTACAATAACTATGGGAAATAGTACCAAGATCCCTTGAAAAATTAAAGATACTTGTTATATGATCCAACAATTCCACTCCTGAATATATACCCCCCCCCCAAATGAAATCGGGGACTCAAAGAGATATTTGCTAATCTTTTCATACTCTTGTTCTTTAAAGTATCATTCACAATTGTCAAAAGTTATAAGGAATTCAAATGTTTATAGACAAGTGAATGGATAAAGAAAAAGTGACATATATACAATGGGATATTATTTAGCCTTAAAAAGAAGGGAATTCTATTACATGCTACAACATGAATGAACCTTAAGGACATTATGCTAAGTGAAGTAAGTTCATCACTAAAGGATAATTCTGTAAAATTGTCAAACTCATAGAAACAGAATGTTGGTTGCCAGGCACTGGGGAAAGGATAAAATGGGGAACTGTTTCTTAGGTATACAGTTCCAAGTTTACAAGATGAAAAAGTTCTAGAGAGTTGTTGCAGAACAATGTAAATATACTTAACACTACTGAACTATACACTTAAGATAGTTTCTAAAAAGAATGCTCTTACATAATTTCATAGAAATATTGATGATTTATTAAGTATCTACAATGAAGATAAAAATAGTTTTCATTAGTCTACATTTTAAATAAAAACACAGATATTAAGAACACTTGTTTTATTTGGCTAGAATATGCAGAGGAAAATTTTGAAACTTTGTTCAAAAATTGAATTGACTGTTTACCTGTGAAGCCCATAGGGTTTGTGGCTAAGAACTGAGCAGGCTGAAGAAAGGTGGGGCAGGAAGACATTTTACACTGTCTAGCTGTTAATTTTTATATGTTTTAAGTCACAAGATTGTTATCTATTTTTTAAGATGAAATTTAAAACAATTATATATGTTTCCTTTTTAATTTTAATTAGTTTACATTTAATATTATTTTGTATTACTTTCGCATAGTTTTTTTTTTTTCTTAGTAAGTCATGAAGTCAGTCTATTGTAAATCCTGGTTGGATGAAAGCACTTCTTAGTAAAGTGGTACGTGTTCAGCAAAAGTGGGATGTGTGGATTTGAAATTGTACATGGGATTTACTCATCAATGATGACAAGTTCCAGAAATATGGAGGAGGTGACTGGCTGGGCTGGAGGATCTGACCATTGGGAGTGATGAAATCCAAGTACTGAGAATCCGGGCTGTTGGCTGCATCTTCTACATGGTTGTCAAGTCTTCAGGAGCCTGGTGCACCCATCAGTGGGGCAATGTCTATGAGGCCTGCCCTTGCCCAAGTGGATGGCACAGTATGATAGAGTCTGTGGCTCTCACTTCAACAGAGAAGGGTGTTTCTCAAAGGGAATGGAACAGAAATGGTCACCAGTCTGCAGCTAAGAACGAGAAAGTGCTCTCCCTTCAGTGTCCTGTTTTCTCAAAATGAAGATGATAGGAGGATGAAGTGGGTTAATATATAATTGAATTCTATCTAGTCCACTTTATTTTTATGATAGACGAAGAAGGACATGATTCAAAAGTTGTTAATTAAGTAATGTTTATAAGGCATTTATTTCCAAAGTGCTAGGAATTCTGTCTACAATGAACTCTCAAAACACAGTAGAAGGTAGTTTGGAGGAAACACGGCGCCATCAATTGACTACAAAACTCTTTAACAAAATAAAGAAATAAAAAAATATGCATTTATGTTTTTAAGACAAGAAGAACTGATTTTACCTTAGGAAACATGTATAACCATTATAAGGTGATAGAAATATAAAATGTATCTATATATAAATTTTTTTAAAGTACAATAGCAGCAGGACAATATTATGAGCAATTTGCTTCATTGCTTCACTTTATTTTGTAAGTACAATGGTTGATTTTTGGGAGTCCCATAAAGTTCAATGAATGCATGACATTCTATAAATTGAATTATCATTGGATCAGTGAATAAAGCACAGCTTAGCTTGGGGCAAAAGGTTGCAAAAGAAGGAATAAGGTGGCTCAATGCCTCATCCATGTGCTTTAGCTCCAGGAGCTGATGTTCTTCCTGCAAGATGTGTGTGTTGTGTAACAGTGCAAAGTACTAAACACAATTTTCACAGGATTTCACAGGTGAAATTGTTGATAGAAGAGTCAACCATTTGAATCCTCTCTTTGTGATGTTCTATAAAGAACCCAGATTTCTGCTCTAGTGATTTTGAGCAACATTCTAGGCTAGATGATGAATGACCACCTATGCATGTATTAGTGTCCTTCAGGTGGAAAATAAGATGTAACCTAGTGTGTTCTCTCACCTAGTGGTCAGTGGCCTCAGTAAGTGTTGCCAGGACTGCACACAGCCAGTGTCCATCACAGGACTGCCTTCTTTCTATGTGACTAAAAGTCATGTCAGTTGGTTTTTACAGTGAATGTGGAGTTGTTTTTATTTTCCTCCTCCAGGGAAGCCAGGGTCTGATAATGCCCAGTGACAAAGGTGTTCCCACTAAGGTAATGTGCAATAAACAAACAAACAAACAAACAAAATAATAACAAAAAAACACCTCAGGCAACATGGAAATCCTGTTAGTGGTGTTCACAGAGAAGTGCAGGAGGCAAAGCAAAAGCTGGTTGATCAAACGTGTTGCAAGAATAGGGATAGTTCAATTAGCAGGAAATATAGGTTCTAAGTGATCAAGATAATAAATCTTAGACTGCACCTCACCTTCTAAGTTTTGCCTTAGATTTTTTTGTTCCAGTTTTAGCATGGGGAGAGTAAATAGAAATAATTATGCAGATTAGAGCCAAACCATCACCTGAAAGACAAATTCTTGGGGCTGGCATTAACATTTCACTGATAATACTCTTTTCATAAATCTTGGCATCCCTGTTAAATTATTCATATGGTGTTCCATGAGAACATATGACACTTTTTTAAAATTCATTCTTCATAGCATCTTGCAATCAGCCAGAATGCCACTCCATGGGTTATTTTTCTGAATCTTGCCATCTGAATGTTCTGAATAAATTTTACTTTATTCAATAAGTTTCACTGTTGTTTCCAAGCATTCCTTTTATGGTTTCTACAGATTCACTTCTATTGTATTACCCCCTTATTTTATTTTTTTCCCATCTCCTTGATTTCCCTTTATATCTGCCGTGCGCTTCATTTTACCATTTTGCAATCTATCATTTCAGCTTTGAAAAAAGATATTTCCTATTATCTGATATTCCCTGGATGTACTTAACTTTGTGACACTCGTATTTCTCTGAGTGACCTTTGTGATATAATTCTTTGGTGCTACATCTTGAAAGTGCCTTCTGACAGACTTAGCAGGTGCCCTTTTAATTCCCATACTGGAAGCACCCTGCCTGTCTAGAACATACCTTCTGCCAGCCTCGTATTGTCTGTGCTTTTTAAAATCTGAGGCAGCATGATAATAACTCTTGCAGGTGCCGCTCCCAAGTTAACACACACATTTTTCTATTTGGAATTGTCAGATGACTTTTTCATAGTTATTTGCCTAAAGGAATCTAAAGTCAGTGTAATGAAAACATATAGACATCCTGGCATAGCCCCCATCCAGGGTGGGCACATCGATGTATGCTGTGCAAATCACCACGTAATGAGGCCAGCAGTCTCCGGGGTGCGCCAGGCATCAGGGTATGAAATGTCAGCTGTCTGTGTGGATCTGGTCACTCTCTCTCCTTACAAAGTCCTGCCTTGTGACTGTCCACTGTGAAGGATCTTCTGTTGATATTGCACTGTACCATCATTCTACCAGATTGTCTTGAATTAGGATCCATTTTTCAAGGTGATGACAACCCTACCCTGTTGCACTGACTTGATGCAGCACAAGAACCTGCTCTATTCTCTTGTCAGTAGATTTAAATGAACCTTTGTATCCAGGACCACATCCCAGAAAATGGCAGAAACTCATCCAAAACTGCCTCCTCACCATCACCTTGAAGTAACATCCTCTCATTTTAATAGTTTTGTTTTCTAGTCTAGGCCATGATGTTCACTTTTTCAATAAATTAGAATAAATTGTTTCATTTTTTGAAGTTTTTATTATTGTTATTCTATTATAGTTATCCCACATTTTTCTCTTTTGTCCTCCTCCACCAGCCCTTGCCCTGCCCCCAGCTCCCACAGTCAATCTCCGCACCCTTGTCCATGTCTATGGATCATTCATCCACGTTCCTTGACTGATCTCTACCCCTTCTTTTCATTATTACCCTCTCCCCTTCCCCCTCTGGCAGCTGTTAGTCTGTTCATGTTTCCATTTTGGTTCTATTTGCTCACTAATTTACTTTGTTCATTAGATTCCTCTTGTAAGTGAGACCATACAGTATTTGTCTTTCAATGATTGGCTTATTTCACTTAGCATAATAGTCTGAAGCTCCAACCATGCTGTCACAAAAGGTAGAAATTCCTTCTTTCTTTCCACTGTTTAGTATTCCACTGTGTAAATGTACCATAGTTTTTTAACCCTCTCATCTTCCAGTGGGCACTTAGGCTGTTTCTAGCACTTGGCTATTGTAAATAGTGCTTCAGTGAACACAGGGTAAATGTAAATGGGTTAAATACTATAATCAAAAAACATACAGAAGATGGCAATGTAGGCAGACATGGCTTGCCTCTTCACACAACCACCTCAAAATTACAACTAAAGTATAGAACAACCGTCACTCAGGAATGTCAGAAATCAAGTTGAATGGAGGTCTGACAATATGAAATTGAAGAAACCACACCTATCCAGACTGGAGGGGTGCAGATGCAGAATGGGCTGGCCCCATACCCATGTGGAAAAAAATTTGGGAGGGATATCTCAAGAGCAAGGAGTCTCAGACACACACCAGACCCCTTAGACCAGGATTCCAGTGTCAGGAAAATAAGTCCCCACAACTTCTGGCTGCAAAAAACAGTAGGAATTGAGCAGATGAGGCTGCTGGAACCCCAAGCAGTTCCTTTTGGGGATCTCGCACACAGACTCACCTACTCAAACTTGTTCCCTCTAAGCTACAGAATCAGGGTGGCAGTTTGAGGGGCACCAGTGGTATATAGGAAGAGACTGAAGTGTCTGGCACTGGGGCAAGCAGAGGCCATTGTACCTATGCTGAGCTCTTCTGCCAAGAGCTGGTAGGCTTGTGTCATATCTGAGAATCCATCAACCTGGCTAACACTGTGTGACCCATCTTGGAGATCCCCAGGGGCTCTACTCCACCCAGCTTACAGGCCCACCCAAGCTGCTTTTCCATAAGTATGGCTGGTTTTGGCTCCTAAATCCGACCAAACAAGCAACAGTTGGCTTCAGTGAACCCTAATGGGAGCCAAACTGGAGTCACAGCTTGACTTTACCTATGAATCTCCAAGCCCAGCATATGTAGCAACCATCTCAGATTGCTTTACAGCTGAGGCTGGGTGCTCTGGGCAAAACACAGGTCGAGGCTGAACTTGATCTGCACCAACTGGGAAACCCCAGGGCCAATGCACCCAGTATATATCTACAGACCACTACCCTGCCCCTGCACAGCTGATTCTCCCCAGAGGGAGAAGATTGGTGGTAAGTGGTCACAGCCAGTCTTTGTAGCTGACTGGCCTAGGTAAATGCCTCCCATTGACCTGCCAACAGCTACCAAGGCTCCACTACAAGAGGATCGTGTACTCAGCCCACACAAAGGGCACACTTCAAGTACCCATCTTGGGTGATAGGGGAGGCTGTGCTACTGTACCCTACAGGATACCTGCTACATTAGGTTACACTACCAAGACATGGAGTCAAAGCAACTCTACCTAATATACAGAAACAAACACAGGGAAGCTGCCAAAATGAGGAGGTAAAGAAACATTGCCCAAATGAAAGAACAGATAAAATCTCCAGACCTGGCTGGTGTGGCTCAGTAGATTGAGTACTGGCCTGCAAACCGAAGGGTCAGAGTTTCCATTCCCAGTCAGGGCACATGCCTGAGTTGCAGGCCAGGTCCCCAGTAGGGTAGCATGTGAGAGGCAACCACACATTGATGTTTCTGTCCTTCTCCTTCTCCTTCCCTTTCCTCTCTCTAAAAATAAATACATTAAACTAAAAAAAATACTTCCTTAAAAAGAGCTAAGTGAAATGAAAATAAACAATCTATCAGACAGAGTTCAAAACAGTGTTTAAAAAGATGCTCAGGGAACTTAGGACTTCAGCGACATTGAAAAGATCCAGTCTGAAATGGAGGATACACTAATCGAAGTAAAGAACAATTTATAGGGAAATATTAGTAGAATGGATGAAGCCAAAAATCAAATCAGTGATTTAGAACAAAAGAAAGCAAAAACAACAACACAGAACAACTAGAAAAATAATATACAAAAATATGAGGATAGTATGAACAGCATCTGGGACAACTTCAAGAAGTCCAGTATTCGTCTCATAAGGGTGCCAGAAGGGAAAGAGCAAAAACAAACAAACAACAACAATAACAAAAACCCAGAACTCTATGTGAAAAAATAGTGAAAGAAAACTTCCTTAACTTGGTGAAGGGTAGACATGCAAGTCCAAGAATTGCAGAAGCCCACATATGATGGATGCAAAGAGTCCCACTCCAAGACACATCATAATTAAAATGCCACACATTGAAGATAAAGGTTAAAGATAAAGAGAGACTCTTAAAAGCAAGAAAAAAAGAAGTTAGTTACCAGAAGGTTACCAGATGGGAGGTAGAAGGGGTAGAATGGGTGAGAAGGTGAGGGGATTAAGAAGTATAAGTAGGTAGTTATAGAATAGCAATGGGGATGTAAAGTACGGTGTAGGAAATGGAGCAGCCAAAGAAATTATACACATGACCCATGGACATGAACAATGGTGGGGGGATTGCCTGAGGGTATAGGGGGTGCTAGGTGCAGGGGGCAGAGGGGGGAAAATCAGGACAACTGTATAGCATAATCAATAAAATATAATTTAAAAAAAAACATAGGTTAGCTGAATGGATAAGAAAACAGGATTCGCATATGCTGTGTACAAAAACCATCCTCAGAACAAAAGATCTACACAAACTGAAAGTGAAGGGATGGGAAAAAATATTCCAAGCAAACAGACATAAAAAAAAAAAAAAAAAAAAAAAAAAAAAAAAAAAAAAAAAAAAAAAAAAAAAAAAAAAAAAAAAAAAAAAAAAAAAAAAAAAAAAAAAAAAAAAAAAAAAAAAAAAAAAAAAAAAAAAAAAACAGTTGGTGTAGCAATACTTAGAGAAAACAGACTTAAAAACAAAAGCTTTAACAAGAGACAAAGAAGATCATCACATAAAGTCCAAACAAGGGATACAACACTTGTAAACATATATGCACCCAAAATAGAACTACCTAAATATATAAGGAAAATCTTAAAGGACTTTAAGAAAGATATTGACAATACAGTCATTATAGGGGATTTTAGCTCCCCACCATCAACAATGGATAAATCATACAAACAAAAAATCAACAAAGATATTGTGGCATTGAATGACATTCTAGGTCAAATGGACTTAATTGGTATTTACAGGGCACTTAACCCCAAAGAAGAAAAACATGCATTCTTTACAAAGGCATATGTATCATTTTCAAAGAGAGACCACATGGTAGGTCATGAAACAAGTCTCAAAAAATTCAAGAAAATTCAAATCATATCAAACATCTTCTTGGATCATAATGGCTTGAAACTAGAACCCAACCTCAAGAAAAAAAACTCAAAAACACTCAAATACATGGAGATTGAATAATATGTTATTAAATAATGAACAGACTAACAGTGAGATCATGGGAGAAATATTTAAAAATCTGAAAACAAATGAAAATGAATACATAACAACCCAAAACATATGGGACACGGCAAAGGTAGTCCTGAGAGGGAAGTTCATAGCAATATAGGCATACATAAAGAAGACAGAAAAATCTCAGATAAACAACCTATCCCTTTATCTACAAGAGCTAGAGGAACAACAGCAAAAATAGCCCAGAGCAAGTAGAAAGAAGGAAATAATCAATATCAGAGCATAATTAAATGACACAGAGACTAAGAAAACAATTCAAAAGATCAATAAATCCAGGAGCTTGTTCTTTGAAAAGATTAAACTGACAAACTTTTAACTAGACTCACCAAGAAAAAAGAGAGAACACCTTCACAAATAAAACGAGAAACAAAGGAGGAGAAGTAACAACTGATACCACAGAAATGCAAAAGATTGTAAGAAATTACTATGAACAATTATATGCCAAGATATTAGACAACCTGGATAAAATGGATAAATTTCTAGAAACATACAGTCTTCCAAAACTGAATCAAGAAGAAGCAGAAAGCCTGAATAGACCAATAACAATGACTAGAAACATCGAAGCATTATTGAAAAATTCTGGGCATACAAAAGCCATTGACTGGATGGCTTCTCAGAAGAATTTTACCAAACATTCAAAGAAGAACTAACTCTTATTCTTTTCAAACTATTCAGGAAAAATTTAAGAACAGGGAAGACTCCCAAACTCTTTTTACAAAGCCATTATTATTATAATTCCAAAACCAGGAAAGACACAACAAAGAAAGAAAATTACAGGTCAATATCTCTGATGAACATAAATGCTAAAATCCTCAACAAAATATTGTTAATCCAGATCCAGCGATATATTAAGAGGACCATATACCATGGTCAAGTGGGATTTATCCCAGGCATGAAAGGATAGTAAAATATTTGCAAACCAATAAATGTAATACCCCACATAAACAAAATGAAGGACAAAAATCACACAGTTGTGTCAGTAGATGCTAAGTAAGCATTTGATAAAATCCAGAGCCCACTTATGATGAAAACACTCAGCAAAGTGGGAATAGAGGGAGCATACCTCAATATAATAAAGGCCATATATGAGAGACATACATATGTCATATATGTATGACATCATACATATATGATGCCAATATCATATTCAAAGGGAGCTGTCTGAAAGTTTTTCCCTTAAGATCAGGAACAAGACGAGGGTGTCTGCTTTCATCACTATTATTCAACACAGTGCTGGAAGTTCTAGTCACAGCGATCAGACAAGAAAAAGAAATAAAAAACTCCCAAATGGAAAGGAGGAAGTAAAATTGTCATTATTGGTAGATCACATGAGAGTGTACAAAGAAAACCCTATAGTCTCCACCCAAAAATTATTTTACCTAATAAGTGGATTTGGCAAAATAATAGGATACAAAGTCAATATTCAGAAACTGATGGCATTTTTGTATCCCAACAATGAACTAACAGAAAGAGAAACTAGAAAAAAATTCAATTTACTATAGTAACAGTAAAATAACATACCTAGGAATAAATTAACCAAGGAGGTAAAAGACCTGTACTCAGAAAACTATAGAACACTGAAGGAAAAAAATCTGAGGAAGATACAAATAAATGGAAGCATATACTGTGTTCATGGATTGGAAAAATTAACATCATTAAAATGTCCATATTACCTAAGCAATCTATAGATTCAGTGCAATCCCTATTAAAATACCAGTGTCATTTTTCACAGATCTAGAACAAATATTTCAAAAATTTATCCTGAATAACCTGAGCAATCTTGAGAAAGAACAAAGTTGGAGGGATCATAATACCTGATACAAAACTATATAAGGTCATTGTAATCAAAACAGTCTATTACTGAAATAAGAACAGACACATAGATCAATGGAACAGAACAGTACAGAAATAAATCCACATCTCTGTGGTCAATTAATTATTTGACAAAAGGGACATGAGCATACAATGGAGTAAAAATAGCCTCTTCAAAACATGATGTTGGGAGAACTGGACTGGTACATGCAAGAAAATGAAACTAGACCACCAACTTACACCGTACACCAGAATAAATTCAAAATGGATAAAAGCCTTAAATATAAGTTATGATATGATAAAAGTCCTAGCAGAAAACATAGTCGGTAAAATTTCAGATATTTCATATAGCAATGTTTTTGCTGATATATCTCCTAGGGCAAGGGAAACAAAGGAAAAAATGAATGGAACTACATCAAATTAAAAAGCTTCTGCATGGCTACAGAAACCATCATCAAGATGAAAAGGGAACTACTTGTATGGGAGAACATATTTGCCAGTGATACATCAGACAAGGGTTTAATCTCCAAAATATAGAAAGAGGTCACATGACTCAACACAAGGAAGACAAACAACCCCCACCCCCCACACTGCCCAAATGGACAAAGGACCTGCATAGACACTTCTCCAAGGAGGGCATACAGAGGGTCCGTAGACAAATGAAAAAATGCTCAACATCACTAGCCATCAGAGAGATACAAATTAAAATCATAATAAAATATCACTCACCCCTTCCTTAATGGCCATCGTTAATAAATCAACAAACAAGAGCTGGCAAGGATGTTCAAAAAAGGGAACCATAGTGCACTGTTGGTGGGAATGCAGACTGGTGCCACCACTGTGGAAAACATTACGGAGTTTCCCCAAAATATAACTGCCTTTTGACCCAGCAATTTCACTGCTGGGAATATACCCTAAGAATCACAGCAAACCAAGTCAAAAGAACTTAAATTGTTTTTGTTTTTTCTTAAATAAGTAAGAGATTATGAGTCTCAATATTATTTTCAGGAAAGTCATATTCGAATGAGCTTTTGTTTTTAACAAAAGGAATTCTGTTATATACTTTATTCCAGAAGAAACTCAGCCTTTCTTTTATTTTTTTTTAATTTTTTTTTTATTTAAATGAATGTTCAAGTACAGTTTTCACCCCCTTACTCCCATTCAAGTCCTCCCATCCCCCCACCTCCCACTCAATCAAGCCCTCCCACCCCCCTTCCCTACCTCCCTCCCATTACCACCCTCCCCCTATCTTTTATCCATGTGTCCTTTAACTTTAATCCTATAAACCCCTCCT